>JAHZNP010000198.1:0-105058 GCA_020615345.1 Triops cancriformis | reverse complement strand
TTTGAATTGTTAAGTGAACTTACCTTTTGTTGCTATTGTTTTTACATAATTGTTGTTGAATAATGCATGCTTATATGCTTTTAAATGAATTTTTGATTTTTTTAAATTGTTCAGTGAATTTGTTTTTGCTGCTACTGCTTTTAAATAATTATTGTTCTTGTACAGTCTGAGTAACTGTATTTTTGAATGTTTTGTTAGTTTGGTTTCAACTGTTGATAGCAATTAAATTGTTCAAGTGAATTAGTGAAATAAATAAACAAATTATAATTTGAAAAAAAGCAAAAAAAGTATTTTCTGACTGCCGAAGACGGCGATGCATGGCAAAAGCGATGCCGGCCGTCTGTAAAATTAACTAACTAACTAAGTATTTTCTGTCTCATGTGTTTTACCTTTTCAGAAAATTAAGAATATCCGAGGCATACTTTAAGTCGAATGAAAATATATTGATGGTATACAAGTGTTTAAATTTATGTATGATTAAGGTTTACTTGCGGTATACTTGAAGTACATTTACATGCAAAATCATTTATATACCACGCGTACTTGAAAGAAACACTTATGTGGAGAAAGGTATACTTTCGGTACGTGCGGCAAATATTCCAGTTTTGCTGAGGTATTATTGCAAAATTACTTTAGGTACTAGTGCGGTAAAATACGTGTGCCGAAATACCGAAATTTTACTTCAGTAGAACTTTACTAATACCACAAAATTTTGCTGTACCATTCAGGTTTTACTAAGGTTTTATTGAACCAAAACTGCAAATATTTTCGTACGGGAAGTAAGCCGTTGGCTAAAGCGTAGCCAGTCACTTGCTTTATGCGAAATACGAAATGTTTTTACTTCGTGATTAAATACGATGTCTAAATCGTAATATTATTACCGAAATATCTAAAGCCATTTGAATTGCATTACTGTTTTTATATGAAAACTTGTAAACTTATTTCCTTTGTTTTATACAAATTAAATTTACTGCTACGTAAACGTAAAAACTTTTATTACTGTAACTTTATTGTAATTAAGCATGTATTTATAGAATTCAGGAAATATTTAAACAGGCAATGAAAATAAATTGAATTCATTGTATTTTATTTTTCTGCATATTCTCAAAGCGAGCGTTTTGTGAAAAATGCAAGCGAGCACTTAAACTTCGCGAGGTTTTCCCCCTTCACCTAGACAGCGATTGGTTGTACGACACTTCGTTGCCTAATGAAAGTAAATCAGCCTCTAGAGGCTTAATTAGACCTTTTACTTTCTCTGAGTACAGTTTTTTTGGCTCAGTATAGTACAGTAGAAAGAAAAGTTAAAGGAGTCCGAGGAGAATACCAACCGCTTTCATAATCCTTTGTTGTTAAGCTGTCGTGAAGGGAAAGCGATATGAAGAGTGAATGGTAGACAGCGACTCAACGACGAATTTTTCGTAGCCACATTTCTTTTAGAGCCAATAAACGAAGACGGAGTGGGACTTTCTGCTCATCCTGTACACTGAAAAAGAAAAAAAAAACGGATTACTTACCGATATCTTCTTGGGGTGATTCAACGTCATAGGCAGGTACTGGTCGGCGCTGCGTCTGATGCGGTGATTCCGGTTCAGGGAGGCGTAAGTGTCCAGTACGTCGTCGTTATCGTCGTACGAGTAGACTGGACACGAAATGGTCGAAGTATTGAGGAGTTCGCGCCCGTCGTAGGAGCGGGACATTGGATGATCAGAATGTCGCATTAAGATTTGTTTGCGATCAGTAATTGACTCGGGGCCGGAAAACTGATCGGGAATCGGGATAGGTCGGGATAAGGATATGGTTTGGTAATGCCCTGCCTCGTGCATGGACTGGGACATCAAAGATGACGCGCAATCCCGGGGCGAGGGGGGGATATCGTACAGTTGGGAGAGCTCGCGCGCTTTGAGCTTGGCTTTGGCACGCTGATGGCGATCTTTGCGGGGTAATGTACTGATAATGCTGGCGAAATTACTCTTTGATGCTGGCTCGTCCAGGATATTGGGGTTAGAGCGACTGGTGCGACTGTGGAAGACGTTTTCGTACGGTGAATCGGGGGAAGTGGGCGTAGGGAAAGGCGGCAAGCGCGGAGATTCGGCCCCCGACTGAGTATCGGCCGGTACGCCATTATAACCTTTTCATTTAACCAAGGAACGAGTAAGTTATAATCGCACATAAATTACAAAAGGAGTTGACCAGGAAGTATCGAGAAATTATCGAGAAACACCGGTACTCATGCTTAATATTTAGCTTAATGCTTGATTTCTCGTCGTTCAAAATATTTTCCTAACAAAAGTTCCTTTTTATTGTTAGAACAGTATGTGTTGAATTACGATTATTCTAGCTGACAAGAATTTAACACAAATAAGGATCAGTAATATCCAATATTTTCCTTCCAAAGTGTTAAATTTGGTATGGTTGCCGGTTTCGCGGTGAAAACTTGCAAATCAAAGCATAGTCTCTAGATAATAATAATACAATATTACAGTCGTACAAATTGTTTCAGTGTCCACCTTAAAAAACGAATTCTTAGGGCTAAAAATGTCTAAACTTTTAAAATGTGGAGATTTATCACTTAAAGGAACTTCGGATTGTAAAAAAATTTATTAAATTCACCAACGTTGGAAAATTCTCACTGGGTAGCATACACTTATTTTGATTTTTCTATATTTAAGCGTTGTCTATATTTCCTAAATCCTACAGAACTTTCTTCCTGTGGATCTTTTCTCCCCTGCGGAAACATATTCCGAATCATAAATGTTCTAAATTAAACATAATTTTGCCTAGGAAATTACAACAACTGTTTAAAATTAGGCTACATTTAATTGTTAACAATAAAGAACGAGTGGCTTGTGGAACCTCGGTCTGGTGGAAGTTGTTTCCTCGCTAGGACATTCATTGCTGGCATTTCTACTCTTTTCCAATTGATTTTTTTATGTGAAACGTCTAAGTTAAAAAATCTTTTATAAAACACAAATTCGGATTCCCAATTCGAGGGAAACTTCTTAAACGAATTAATTTCTCAAGCGTGCTACACACCAGAGTACACAAATCCTCGAAAAATTTTCTCCACACTTCATGGCACATCGCTAATATTCATCATACTCTTCAACACCAAAATACACGCAAATAAATAAATACTGACAACGAAAATCCACCCACGCCAACCGTCCTGTTCTAACTACACGGTATTTGTGTGAGCCTAGGTTCCACGCTCCTCACGCTGTTCAGTCCGACTACCTACTAAGCAGCTCCCACCGCGACGGGTACATTTCATTATCATAAACCAAAAAATTTTGTTACATAAAATTAAAAAAGAATAATGCATTCAAGAAACAACAAACCTCAAACAGCAAAAGAATGGATATAAAAGAAAATACAGGAAAATAAAAACCCTCAGACCCATCACTACCCTACCGACACCAAAAGACAACCACACAACAGAACGCTACAACACCTCCTGTACAACACAGTTCACATACATTCTTAACAGCTACGAAACCGCTCACTCAAACCAAACTAATGAAGAAAACCAACGCCAAACAAACCCTACCACTGTGCTCAACTCCAACGGCAATCCTTCAACGCAAGAATTACATCCATTGCACAGCAATTACTGCATTATTGGCTCGTCGTTTATGTACGTTCAGTTTATGCGCCGATTCAACAACAGGAGATCCGAGGGAGACTAAAAGTCCAGAAGAAATTGACGCGATTATCTCCGGCAAAGTGTACAGTGCCTCTTGTACCTATTTTGGTTTTGATGTTTGTGTTTGTTTTCAATTTGTTAATTAGAATTTTTGTTGTTTTACGTTTTGTATTCTTGTGTTTGCGTTTTGATTTTCTGAGTATGTACTTTAGCTTGCTTTTACCGTGAATTTTGTATTCGTTTTAGATTTTTGCGTCTTACATTTGCCATTTTTCTTTTCATTCTGTGAAGTTGAATTTGAGTTCGTTTTATCTGTGAATTTTATAATTGTGCTAAATTGTCGTGTTTTATATTTGCCATGTTGAGAAGCAATAGAAAAAAATACCCTGGAAAGTGTATGACGACTATTTTTCTATTGAGCCAATATTAGTAATTTCACTAATAATCATTAATTTAATTACAGATAATCTCCTGTCAGAACATTCAATATGATATACTGTTAAAGTGCTAAAATTCTTTGTCAATTTACAAAAAACTTCCATGCAAAAAAACAGTAGATTTTTCTAAATTTATAACTGTGTTTGTAGCTTCTCTTACAGTAGTAATTGTAAATGTACTGTCATTTTGTATGAACAAAATAACATATATTTGGTTATTTTACCATATTTAATAAACTTAAGCGTACCGAACTATCATGTAAATTTACAATCACACAAGTAAAGTTTTTACAGTTACAACTGTAAATTTTACAAAAAAAGCTGGTGAAAATAAATACTGAAAGTTCTTGTTATTTAAAAATGATTGTCGTACAATATTTGAACACTTTTTTGTAAATTGACAGAAAGACTATTTAAAAAAAATACAGACACATTTGTAGTTATGATTACGAACAGTAACAGTAACAGTTTTTACCGCGAAGTCCTCGTACACTTTTGCTGCACACCGAATCTTTGTAAAAAAACAATTTTTTTTACAGTGTACCAGGCATAGTAAAGGCAACTACAGAGAGAAGTGTGGAACCATACGTGGACGTCCACAAAAGTAAACATCACCCTACATTTCCAAGAACTAAATCCTTCTTCACATTTCCGTCACACACGACCTTCACCACACCACTTCACTTATCCATCCCTTGCCAGGTCACGCTACGTGAACTCAGCCAAATCGACATAAATCGAGCTCAACTTATAAAATTAATATCTCCTGAACTATGAAAGACACAGGACTGTCAAGCAACAACCCAGACCTAGATTTTCTATTCGATTTTTTTATGTGAAATACTTACATATGACTCATCTCAAAGAGGTCGAAAATGCCGTGAGAATTATTTCCTGTTGAATACATTATATAGAGTACTACCGTACTCTATAGATTATCAACAATTTAATTCTTACGGCCCCAAGACATTGAGCGTTGCGACACGTTCATTATTGCCTAATTCCGTCTGTTTGCGAACACAACCGTTGACTTGGGTGGATTTTATTTTTATTTATTTTTTAAAAGTGACTGGTAAAGATAGAAGAATTTACTTTTGATGAGTGCGACAATTTCCTGAGCGACCGGTGTGCCCAAGTGGGCCACGAGGTCTAAGGCCGTTTTGCCTTGCAAATCCCGGGCCGTGACGTCGAGTCCGGCTTCTAAGAGCCGCCTTACGACGTCCACTTTGCCACACAAAGCTGCTTCGTGAAGCGCGCTGCCTTGTGCGGTTTTTAAAGACGTCGGAAATCCCGCCCGTAACAAGGCTTCCACCACAGCCCTGCGGACAAGGAGGGGAATTACCGTAATGCACTTGTTCATTCAACTTGACTCTTTAAGACATTCTGTGGGTAAGCTCAGAAGAACACGGGAGGATTAGGTTAAAATTTCATGCGAAAGGAACGGGAACTTTCGACTGCACAATTTAACCTCCACCACTGTAAAAGTGGGTAGAGCAAAAAATGGTCAATAAGCTTTGAGAGGAAACCAATTCACAGAAAGATCCTTTACCTGTGGCCATTGCGACTGGCCGCGTGCAGCGGTGTGACTTTGAAGATGTGTTGAGCATTGGAATGTCGATAGGAGTTGACTAGCTCCGGATGACTTCGTAGTAACAATTCTACCGTGTCTAACCTACAGATGTTCAAAGACGGTACCAGGCAAAAAGAAGAAGAGAAAAAAAACGAAAAAATACAACAAATAAATCATATTTTAGACTTCTTCACCAATTTTTCAAAGTGGTTCAAAATCACACACCTTCCATAAAGCGCAGCCAAATCCAACGGCGCTTCGCCGCGAATATTACGAACGTTGGGATCCGCCCCATGTTCCAATAATAAGTTCACCACTGCTGTATGGCCGTACTGAGCAGCCGAGTGTAAAGCTGTCTCTTGATCCTTGTTCTAGAGGCACACACACATCCAACAAATTGGTGAAATACGTGGCTATTACTGAGTACGGTTAAAAATAAAGAAAAAATTGCTAATGGGTTCAATGCCCAAAATCGCACGTGACATTAAAAAATAAATAAAAGAATTAAATCCTTCACAATGGATTCATTCACATTCACGATCCAAACCCTATCCAAATTAATCGGTAAATAATTTCCGGAAGATGTAATAAGCCTTTTTTTAGCCTTTCCCATGTATTGTACGATACGTAATAAAAAATAAATAAATAAAAATAGTAAAATAATACAACACAAAAATAAGTAGAATAAAACACGAATTCGATATAGAATAGAATTGTAAAACTCAAACACATTCGGAAATAGAGTATCGATAAACAACAAAGAAATAGTAAAAAGCTTTTAGAGCGTCTCAAACCCATTCTGCCCGTGCTTCGCTCAAAGTATTCAAGACCTGAAACTCATTCTCTATCATTATAGGTGGCTAAATAGACCAAGAGCAATCCTTCTTCACAAATTCGAAAGAAAAAGTTCACTTCAATACGGAGGCCATTCTAACAAATTCGAAGGTTTTAAACAGCAGTGGAAATTTTTATGAACAGCTCTTACAATGTATATTTATATTATTACATTTTCTAGCTATTTTGAGGAAAGCACATATATTTAAAATGAAATAGTGAACAACTCTGTACAAAAATATAAACAGAAACTGTAAATAAAGGTCGGCAAAGAGCCTTTCTCACTCCGAATTAAATTTAAAAAACGTAAAGTGCAAATAACAAATAATACGCCATACATGGCAGTTTCGGACATGGATACCACTTCGGTGAATTGTATGCTAAAAGGCTCATGTGTTATCACAAAAACTGCTCAGCATATCATGAAAAAATCTCAACAGTTAAGTTTTCAAATTTGGCATCTAGTTCACGTCGTCGAGATTTTATAAAAGGTTTTCATAAATTTGCAACAAGCTAGTCAAATTTGAACTTTTTTGGGAAAAAGCGCTCTTGAGAATCCAGTATCAAAATGCATTTAGGCACTTTTTTTAAAATTTATTTGCAAAAAAGGATTGAAATGATTCCATTAATTTGAGAATAATTGTCTGACTAGTATTCTGAATCTGTCAGGCGACAACTCCAAAATGGAAATGTCGGATCTGAATTATGTTTTCGGTAAAGGCATACCTTTGAGTAGCTACGGGAACCTCATGATCAAGTTCCTTACATCGCTTTTCTGTAATTCGCACAAAATGCCAATAGAACTGAAATTCAAGTCTCTTTTCGCAAATTCGCTCACAACTTTTTTTCTGAAAAGGCTAGACGACACGCAAAAGGAGTTTTTATGCGAAACTTCTCTGTCAAAATCTTTCAACCAAACACTGACCAGTTTTCGCGAAATCGTCTGAATTATTTAACGTGTGATTCCCCTACAGCAGCCTTAACCGACCAATAATATATTACTACTTAAACTTTAGTTGGCTTTATAGAAAATTGGCTTTACTTAATACACCTTTAAAAAGTTAATCTGAAATTAAAAGACAAACACAAGGAAAAAACACAAAATGACGTTGGAATAATTCAGCGAATGGTATAAAGATAAAAGGTAGAACTAAGATAAAATACTTAAAGAAAAAAGATAATAGTACCCACGAGCTAAAGTCAAAGACTAAATAATAGAAAATACTGCAACTTTGGCCTTCATTCGCAAAATTTACTCAATCGGAATAGACAATTGGACCACAAAAAAAATGAGAAGAAAAAGTGGTATTTCATTGCCCCAAGCCTTGACCCACTGCTCGTCCGCCCAACGCCTCCCTTTCGCTCTTGACGATCGATAAGGCACGAAAATTGAAGCTTACTCTATACTCCCATTCTCACAGGGAAAAGGGACGTTATGAACTCACTATTACTGCATAAAACTACAACTACGCGCCCCTATCAACCTCGTTTTCCCCCACTTCCTAACAATACCATACATGCATACTATCGCTATTTCCAAATATTACCATAAGCGACATATAACCAAGTCCCTTTTCCCGGAAGGATCCAAAAGGGATTATCAACGCGGATAAACATGCCATTTTTTTGTGAGAAGGACTAACAATCTCCCTCTTAAGCCTTTCCATTCGACTTGCGTACATTTACCGGTGGAAAAGATTACCACTATTCATGCCAACAATGCTTACCGTAAGATTGACAATAGTAACTCGCGGTCCTTGAGTTAAGAGTAGCCTGACGATGTCGGCATGCCCCGCCCACGAAGCTAAATGAAGCGGTGAAGAGCCCTGGGGATCAGTCAGGTTTGGCGAAGCTTCGTGAAGTAAAAGAACTGACACAACTTCCCTGGAAATCGGGAAAAAATGTGTTTTAAAAAAAGTTTTCCCTCACCACCAAACGCAAGATAAAACTTGATAAAAGCAACTTAATACATTTTACGGATAGACCTTTCACTCTGAAATACACTTAATAACAAGGAAACTGAAAGAAAATAAAAAGTAAAAAATTATGCGTTTGATTGTGCCACACAGTAAAACGATTAAAAATTATTTTTTAAAAATGAAAGAAGATTCTGAAATTAAAGAAAAAGAAATTTTGTTTAGAAAGGTTCTTGCACTATTCACTTACGACTGTTCTCTAAAAAGAGTCTACTATATTACTTTTTTACTGTACAATTCGATCCCTCTTCTATGGGATGATTGAATTTATAATAAAATAATTCATAACTAAAATCACATAAATGAAAAGTGTGGAGCAATTGTTCAGAAACGGGCGTATTAAATCACCAGAGCTACGACAGCATCTTTAGGCAGAAAATAAATCAAATACTAGAGAATAACTTTCGGCTTGGTGCAACTGATAAGATTAACCAAGTCCCATCATTAGATCAACTGGTTTATCTAAGGCAGGCAGTGATATAGTAAAGAAAATAACCCAACGTTAACGACTATAATGTAAGAATCACGTAAGTTACTTGTGTCCATTAAGGGCAGCATGGTGCAGAGCTGAGAAACCACTGGAATCTTGGTAATTTGTGCCTGGACCGCGTCTCAAACTGAAGATAGGAAAATGAAACGCAAAACAAGGAAATTTGGGTCAATTTGGGAATAATTCCACGTCATGCACAACACTAGTATCCTTGTCACTCAAGAAGAACGGATTAAAAACTGATTTTCTCTTAATAAAGTTTTCTTCTTTACCTGGCTAGTGGTCCTCGTGTTTTGTGGCTTAAAAGCTTTTCCACCGCTAAACAGTTACCACTTCTTGCAGCGTCAATTAACTCTTGGTCTTTACCCATGGTCACCACTATCTAATCTCATTAAGACATTTTTTAAAACAACACCATAATAAAAAGATAAGCGAATTGCCAAAACATTGCCACAACCCCTCCAAAAACTTGTCATCGATCCAGGGCGGCCATAGCTAAAGCTCGCAGCTTGATGACGTCATATTGCCCTGCTGCTATGGCAACGGTTTGGGTTTATCCTTTCGTCTGAGCCCCGCCTTAGCTCCGCCCTGTTTGCTGTGTTTGTTTGGGATTTTGGCTGACAGTTTTGGCGCGCTGCACTGAAGACTTTTATGTGAACAAAATTAACAAATATTATCCCAAATGAATGGTGCAGTCTTTTACATTTTTTTCATAAGCTTGGGCTATGCATTGCTGGCCGTGGAAATCCAACCGGTTACTATCCATGGTAAAGGCTAAATTTTGATTGTTGCCAACTCACTCCCAAGACTGCACAAGACTAGCTACCACACCAGCAACTGGAAAATTAGCTGTAAAAGTTATATGTTTTCATGGTTTAGAGAAAGGATTTTTGCATAGAGTTCATACATACCACTGTTGTATAACCATTATTCGTATGTCTAATTACGTAACACGTGTTACTTTTTTAAGTATCTGTAATGGAAGCATTACACTTCTTCGTTATAGACGAGTGTAATGTAGTTTGAGTTCAATGCGAAACAATATCGAATTACTATTATTGTTGCAGTTAATTTGGGTTATTGGAAACGTTTCGGGAAATCAAGGAAAAAAGGAAAACGAAGGTGCGGCACAATTTGTAAAAAAAATTACTGGCAAGAAAAAAAGTACAACATTTTGAAAAATCGTAACGTTTAAATGGATTTGAACTACTGTGATTATTAGTGAGTTAATCACGTTCACAGTCTCATGAAATTAAAGCCAGGAGTTTCGTGTGTCTAGCACATAAAACCCTAAGTAGTGTCATTCGGCTTTATACTCTGTTATTACCATTTATCCAACATTGTTAAGGGAAACGGTCGTTCATATCATTTTTCTTTCGTTTCCTGGAAAATTTAAAATATAAAAATTCTGCTAGGAAAGTTCCTAAGCGGTTATGTAATTTGGATCCTGGAAAGGTTAGATTTGTCTATTGTAAGCTGTTATATCATTGCGAATAGGCCTAAGAACAATTGTTGCCTATTTTAAGTGAAATTACCCAAGTACCACAGATACGTCGAAATAGGTTGTCGGTTTCTAACGTGACGTTTTTCCATGACGGTCCGGCTACGTTCGAACGACAGCCAATTGTCAATCGGAAGGGACGTCCTGATGTCACCTGATGTCCAGGCAACCTTGTCACCTGATGTCCAGGCAACGTTAAAAAAAGCGGTCTAGTCGACTGGAGTTTCTGACATCACAATTTGTGAGCTTTCACCGAAGTTCCGGAGAAAGATGAAAAAGGTCGGTTAGCCGAAAAAACTAAACAAACTTATGTATGCAATGAAACTTAACGGAGCTAATCGGCTTTAAATAAACCTCAAATAGAAATTCTCGATTGTCCAGCTGTCATACTTTTACTACAGTAAGGCCCAGAAAGTTGGACCTTAGCGACATTGTCTCGACCTGAATCTCGAATTGACGGCACCTTTCGACGTTTGCGACATCGATTCAACCATGTTTTGACCATTTGCGCTACTTGGGTATGGCATTAGGTATCAACGAGCTAAACTAACGGCTGTTACCTGTAAAACTAGAAAAAAACATGACATGAAAAAAACATGTGCACGTTTTTTCTAGAAACACTAGAAAAAACGTGCACACCTAATTGGCTGAGTATGTGTGTAGCGATAAGGAACCTCGCATTACACCTAATTGCCATGCCGTTGTTGCAAATTGGGGCTGTTATATTGACTGTTGGTATTGTTAGATGGTTCTACCTTGTTAGTCAGTCACAACAATGGGACGATCGTTGATCACATTGTGGTCGTGCCGCCCCGGGGGACGCTCAAACTTCAAATGCAAGTCCCCTCCCCTCAGGACCATTTTGTTCTTTTCCAAGCTCACAGTCAGGTTCTCCCTACTACCCTCTCATATGAGCCAGACCCGAGGCAGGGCAATCATATCAATGGGACCAATATTGGATTAGTTTCCCTGCTTGGTGCTAACAGGGGACCAACCTGGGTGTATCTCCACAATCCAAATGACGTCAACAATACAGTGCTGACGTTTGCTCAGTTCTACGATGTTACTGGTAAATCGGGGGAAAATTGATTAGTTGCATTACCATCTTGCAATTGTATTATTTTTGTAATGTGATTCCGTTTCCTTTTATTTTTTCGGTTGCTTGCAGCGCCCATTCCGGGTGCCTGCGCCCAGCATTCCGTCCTACGCATCCTGCCGCTTGTCCACGTGTCATATACCGAACACATGGTGTCCATTGAGCATGCCCCTGCGAGTGAACCCTACAATTACATTGAAACGCCTCTGTCTTGCAATGACACCCAACTTGAGTACGAAGTCTATCATCATCACTTACCTGAACGGGATTTTTCCCAAGCGTCGTACTTCCGAATCATCCGCGAGATGAGAACTGTAGAGGGCGCGCGCAAAATGGGCCGCGAGGTATGTTAGTGCTCGGGTTATCACGGTAAAGTCGGAACGTGGCTAAATTGATTCCACCTGAAGTTTACAAACCCGATTTGTACAAATTGGGAAGAGAAAGATGAAAATGTGGAGCAAATAATACTAGAGTGTCGCAGTTTGAACAGGGAGAGGAAAAAACATAGTAGACAAGCTTCTAAACCAAAAGTATACCAATTGAGTTGAACGAAATACTGGGGTTCGGTGAATTGATGACACATGAACATCACTTCGTCCAAATCCACCCATTAAAGTTGAAACATGTATTGCAGATTTTATTTAGCCAGGACAACTTTATCATATACTTTGACTATTATTCTTTTAATTGTACTCTAAAAACTTACCAAAAGAAAGCCGAAGACAATGTGTCACCTTTGTGACGCTGTTTGTCTTGAAACTTCATTAACTAACTAACTAATGCTCGAGTAATGTAAGTTAATGCGGTCCAATTTACTGTGGAAAAAAAACTGGAATGGAACCTTTTTGAAAATATGTAAGTTACTGCGAGGAGCGATGTGCTAGTAAGAAGTACTAAGGAAACTCAATTTCGAAATTTGAAGTTTTGCACTTGATTTTTTCGTTGGGAAATCGTGTTGAAAGCGCATAGCCCTGTAACACCTGCATGATTCAAATGAGGTGTTGGATTCCAGTGCAGTCATACGTTCACTTCACTCAGTGCAAGAAAGTACTGCAAAGGAAAACGCTATTAGCAATGCCCAGAGAGGTTACATTCACTATAAGTTAAATGTGCTGTACATTATTTAGATTAGCTTTTCTTGTTTTTTATTATTTTGTTTGTTTAAGGAAGATAGTGCATATTTTTGTTGTTTTCCCGAAAAAGGCCACGGAGTTTGGTATCATTCCCGAAACTCGGAATTTATTTAGTGCCTATCCCGGGACTGGTCGTGCGTTTAGTGTCATAGTGAGCTATGTGGGTATGGAATCAGTGCCTTCGGCGGCCTACGTACCCGCCATCACTTACGCGTGCGATTTAAGGAGCGAAACTGGCTGTGAAGTGTTAAGTAAGTTTTCTAATTTTTTTCTCAATATTTAAAATTCATTTTTGTTTCCGTAATGACTGTGACATCGGTTGTTAACAATGTGGTATTCCCTTGACAATTTCTAGCTACGACCTACAGTAAAATCTTATGCGCTGTGTCGATTTTCGTCAGTGTTTTTATTGCCTTTTTCGGCCACCGTTACTTTCAGACGGAAATGTTTGTCATGGGCTGCTTGGCGTCAGCTTTGGTGGTCTTCATTTGCTTAGTCAAATACGATACCACGTTAAACGTCACGGGTGAGTCGCTAGCAACGAAGGGGAAAAAAGCATCCAATTAACTCCTGTAACTAAGGTCTGGCGAGTGTTACCACCTTGGCGGGCGTCATCGGTGGCATCATCTGGTGGCTTCTGTGGTGGCGCTTCGGCGTCCCGGTAGTTTCAGTCATCATTCCTGTATTGTTACTAGGTTTTCTGGCGGCCTCGGTAGTTTTTTATTTCCCGATTAGTAAGACAAAGTCTTCATTGCGACCGATGGCCATGACATGTTACGTCTGTTTCTAGGTATTGAATTCCTTACCAGCGATTTTAATTTCTGGATGTCGTTCACGTGCTGTTTCATGGTTCTGCCCGTCTTTCTACTCCCTTTCACCCGTACGGTACGTGAGCCCAACACTTTTTTCGTCTAACCGAGTTACCACTCCCCACGCTCGTTAGTTACTTGATTTCATCACCACGGCAGAAGCGTTCATTTCTTTCTCCGTGTCGCAGTAATGCAATTTGTAACCTAATACGTGTGTCTTATTCTTCCGGGCGTGTTTATACGCACGGTGCAGGCTAACCTTGTCAGCTGCGCTGTATTGGGCATCTATGGAGTGATTATTCCCGTGGATCATTATCTGGGGACTAGTCTCAAGTACATTATCATGAATACGTTACGGCGAGCCACAGTTCCAGAGTTTGGAAGGGCGATTCTCCAACCACCGTACCAAACTCGCGGTAATTATGAACTAACGCTTATGCAGTGATTCCATTTCTTCCTTTCTTTGTCCTCAACCTATGCTTGCTCGTAACAGACGAATAGTTACGGTATATTACTTAGAAAAATTGCAGGGAAATTACATTTTCTTTAGAATGTCAACTACTACGATGTTCATGAAAATGTATGTATGTATGCACGCGAGGTGTACAGAAAGTCTATTCCGCCTACGTTTCTTTTTCGGCTCTAAAAGAAACATGGTCGCACGAGACGCTGGACTCGTTCAAGGACTATCTTGTTACAATGTTGCTGGTTACATTCATTGTGTTGACGTTAATAAGATTGCTAATGTACAGAAACTTAACTTCATCTATTTATTGATTTTACTTTACAATTTTAATAAGTTATTTGTAGTATTTTTATTTATTATTTGTAATTATTTTAATAAATTATTTATAGTACAATATTTTTATTTATTATTTGTAATTGTTTTATTTATTATTTATATTTTTTTATTTAAGCTATTTTTCTTAATTGTAAAATATTTTTCAACAAACAAACAAATTATTTATCATTATTTTTGTCCTGTAGATTGGATTCTCAGCCTGGTGGGATGCGGTTTAGTGTTGGTGGCAGCCGTTTTCCAATTTGTGCGCGAAAAGGACAGGCCGCCCTTTCCACCCACGCCTTATTACTGCTGGAAGCAACAGCGAGCTTTAAATCGCAGTCAGCGCGCTCATAGTCTTTCAAATCATCTAAGCTCCGGAGAAGCAAGACCCTTATTGTCGAACAATGACCCACCGCAACTGTCCAGTTACTCCGCCACGTAGTTATTTTACTCTATTTTTTCTTTGTATCTTTAACCTTTTTTTCCTGGTATGTTATTACTGAGACTATTTTTACGATGTGCGGAGTACACAACTTTGTTGTCTCTTTGTTGTATAGTTTGTAAATGTTGTATAGCAACACCTGGTTATAATATATCGATGTGAAACTCGAAAACGCGCGTGTATGATCTCTGAATATCTCTACAATTGCAAAGTTCGCAAGCTTATTGCGTGAAACGTGCGATTACAAAGGGGAAAACAAAGGAAAGAGAAAACAAGAAAAAGGGCAGGACTTCCGACACTTTTTTTCGCAATAGCAATGTTTCCATAACATCAATTTTTAATATCATGACGAATATCAACGCGGTACAATATAATTATCCACCACTGGTTGGACAAGGGAGAAAAACTCTAGCTTTGGTATTACAAGAGAACAGTTGTACAAGGACAAGACTTTTCTTCCATCATTTACTCTTAATATTCCTAAAGCTTACGCCATCCTAGTGACAGAATTTCTTGTGCGGGAGGAATTCAAAATACTAGTCAGAGCTATTTGTGCTTCTCAGGTAGGAGAAAATCAGTGAAAGGAAAAAAAAACACGTTGGCTTTTTTGTGACGAGTAAAGACAGAACACAATCTTACCCCCCCCCCCCCCACAGCCAAAGTATTGTTGCGTTACCGACTATGGCGTACGGGAAAAATGGCTAAGAACCAAAACACTGGAAAACACCATTTCATAAGTGGGCACACCCATTCAAGTAAAAGAAAAAAAAACACCCTAAGTGCGTTTAATGAACTCAGCTTGTTACACTTGCACGAGCTACCTATCACGGTGACAGATCCATCAAGATCGATCGTTAGAACACACCAGCACTTGCGTCACTAACACTTTTTCTGTTCCACAACTTATAATTTCTCTACATTTGAATCTTTTCCAACACTGCGAAATCTTCATTTCGCTCCGTTTTCCAGCTGCCAACTCAAGTTCACTGTAAACGCGGCCAGTAGTTCCCAGTAATATCAGGTCCTTGACTCGGGATTTGCAAAGGTACCGACACGCCGGCAGAAATGACACCTAGAGTTATAAACAGTGGTCACACTTCAGTCTTCAACAAGCTCCCCGAATAGGGTTAAGGAGCGTTACCTGTTTGGCCGGCATGTGGGCCTCCCGCTGTGCCGTAAGCATGGCTGGGATGCGGACCTTGCACTCCGGCGCCGGCCGTGCTGCAAGCCGCTGCCGCGGCCGCAGCCGCGGCGCGTTGATGGTTGTACGAGGCCAGCGGATCACTGTGCGAATGGGCGAACATGTACGACTGATAGGCAGTGGTTGGGTCGCGCTGTTGGAGACAACTGCCGGCCATCGGACTCATGCCGGTTAACGGTCCCCCCATTGAACTACAAACATGTTTCAATTTTTTTTACAGTGTCAGCATTATCTCTGCCAGTCCTTGCTGCATTACTGACGACCAGAAGATGGGGTTTAAGAAATGCCACTTACCCGTAATGGTCACCCATGGAGGTGAGGGGTTGTCCTAGACTGGTGTACATGCTATTGAAACCTGAATTGAGCGGCAAGCGGGTGGCAGGGGCTGCCGAGGGGGTGGGACCGGCCGCTGAAGCGGCAGAATTGTTGGACACGGTAGTTTCCGGTCCTCGACGCTGATTGCGGAGCTTCTCTTCCCGACGCCATTTTGCACGCCGGTTGCTAAACCACACCTGCAAGTGAAGGGTGATTTGCTTTTGCATTCAACGTGTTCACGCGTTCAAAAGGGGAAGGGGGTGGGTGGTGTATTTACCTGGATTCGCGCTTCAGGTAATCCGATCTTTTCGGCCAGTCGCTCACGAGCGAAAACGTCTGGATAATGAGTCCGCTCAAATTCTATTAAAAAACAAAAAGACAAAATTTCACACAAAAAGTCATAAAATGAAGAAAGAAAGAATAGAAAGAAATGTAAAAATAAGGAACGTGTCACGGTAAAACGAGACAAGGCGGCTGCCACGGGATCTGTCATACCTTTTTCTAAGCTTTCGATTTGCTCGTTGGAAAATGCGGTCCGGTTCCTTTGCAGCTTCCTTTTCAGACGCAATCGCATCTGCGGATCCTCATCACACGAGGAATTGTGTTCCGAGTTGCCGTCTGAAATACTGTTGTCTTGACAGTCCGCAGGCGGAGACAAGGGGAAACAAGCTAAAAAGGGAAAAAAAATTGCCATTTCCGTTGAAAATTTTGACACAACACAACTTTGCAATTCCCAAGTGTGCTATTTCATCAACTGTAAATCGGCTTCCTTAGAACCCATCTCTGCGAAAGCTTTTTACCTTATGCTAGGCAGAAAAGCGACAATGATAAGGATCCATGTCGGTTTTTGTGTGTTGGTCTTGGGGGGGGGGATATAAGACTTGTGAAATCGTCTCTGTCTCTCTTACCTTTCGAGTGGGAGCATTATGCAGGCTATGAATATGCAAAGCCTCTCTGTTCTTATGGTCTTTAACCCAGCAAAGCTCGCTACGTATTCATAGGGAAAAGGGCCCAAACAAGAAAGATAATCGATCAAAAGTCGGCTTTAACCCAAGCAAGTCCATCTTGTCATGCGATGACGGACGCTCCGCGGGATTGGCCCGTAACGAAATCAACCGCGCTCCGTTTCACTCACAGAGTCCCTATGGACGAGGCTGCCCCTTAATGAACCATGCTACCGTGAGCAATGAACGCAGCACCAATGCACTCTCAATTTCCCCCACACAGTTTCCCTTTTTTTTGCTATACTCTTTACCGATACCAGAAGAAGCTCAAAACTGCAAAGCCTTCAAGAATCCTGTATAACTGAACATTATAGCTCTATCCTAGCTTACCCGCTATTTCTCTACAACGTTTCTTTTTCGCCTAACCACGCCAGACTGCGAAAAGTGAACATTCACTGTTGCCCACACTGCTATCTATTTACAACTCAGGAGTTGCCCTTGTGTTCGGTGGCAACACAGCTCCTACCCAAGGGCAAAAATTCATTGTTACTAACAATGAATTTGGCTAGCTGTACCACTGCTACAGCGAAAGAGACGTTCTTATGCAGTGTGCTGAGCACTGTGTCAGATTGGTTCGAAATTTGTAGCTTGTGCTGTAGTAGTACCGAAAGTACTCGTCAACAGAAAAGCCCCTAATCAATCGTCCAAGGCTAGCTACACTGCAATTGCATAAGCAGTCTCCTATTCCTAGTATTCCGTAACCTACCACACGGCTTTCGAGATAGAAGCTTGCATTGTCGCTCGAGTGCAGTGTAATTAGAGTACTACACTGATTTTTTTCTGCTGTGGATAGCATGCAGATCTAGTTAAGTCTCCTGATTTTGTTTCCAGCGTAGGTCAGTGCTCGTACCTAGCGAATGGTTGTATGGTAACTACACGGCATTTGCGAACGTAGTTTGTTACGCGTGCGGGTTACGGAGCAGTATTGCGTAACCCGCAGCAAGGCTCTTGCAGTGGAAACTGTCATTGCTGCTCAGTGCCGTGGTAGTCCGAATAAGACTGTATTGACGAGTACTGTAAATTCGCATCATAGATGGAGATAGTACGAGAAGCGTATGGTGTGTAGCTTGCCCTCAAAATTGAAAGAAGAGGAGGCTTTGCTTCCTTAATCAGGTCTCATCCATTATGGAGCTGTCAGTACGGACACGTCTTGGGTACTCTTGTTGTCCTACGTCTCGCTTTTTGTTCTCATGTCGTGTTGCATTGTTTGAGAAACGCAGATAACAACTCCTTTACTTCCTTTCTCCCTTCATCTAAATTACGTAACTAGCCGCGCTTAATTCGTTTCCCAAAATCCAAGATTCCACGTTTCTGGAACTTTGTCAAGGACAGGGATTAGGAGTTCCGAAAGTTTGGGGACTCTTGTGTGTATAGGATGTGTGAAACGGGGTGAACCTCTAAGAACCCGAACTCGTATGGCTCGTTAGCTTCGTTGACATGACTATCTCGGACCTGTCCATCACCTTCTGATGTCAGTTTCTATATTTATTTTTTTTTGCTTAGGGGAACTTGGTCCGCCATGACGGAGCTTGCTTAATGACAAAACCCTGTCCCTACTCCTTTTTATTCTTTCAATTTGAGCTAAAGCCACTAAAGCTTTGTCGCCCAACGAAATCTGGCTCTTAAAGCCCCGGATTCTATTTTGTTGTCTTTTTTTTTTCCTCTTCGCCTAACAGCTTTTATAATTCGGTGCCGATGTCAACTTCTTGTACGAAGAGTTCTTTGCCGGTGACCAACTGGCTTTTTTTCACTTCGTATGTCATTAGTACCCTTCAGTGGCGTCCTGCATAAAATTAACTCAAGTTCCTCATCTATTACCGGCTTGATGTACAGTTTTTTGTATGCGTGTCCCTGGCTTAAGCACAATGCCGCAGTTGGTGAAGAAACAGTTGAAAATAAGCAAGTTGCAAGTTTTTTAAAATGGCTTCCATTTTGCGACTTGGGCAGTTTGTACACTTTACTCGAAAGTAACCAGGGATGATGCAATTTCTCCCATTGAGAACCTGATCCAAAACTGACTGTGGTAAGCTTAATTTGATGCATGCGTTTGATTTCCACGCGAGACTATGGTCCCTCTAAAAGCGGGGAAAAGGACCTCGCACTTACCCCGCTTCTGATGGTCTTCCCGCGGCAAGTGGTGCTGCAGCGGCGGTGCCATGCCTGGATGGGGCAAGCTGAGGTGATGCGCGGTTGGCGTGGCCCCGTACCAGGCCCAGCCGCCGGGTTGGCCGTTGAACATTCGGAGCTTGTCATACACAGACTCGCTTGCGACGGCTGCAGCCGATTGCTGTTCTTTCTGCGACGCCAAGTTTCGCAGCACACGATTAATTGAAGAAACCTGCAAAGACATACGCAAACCATAAAACACGCGAAAATACATAACTTTCATGAAGTAAAGTCAACAATTAATTTTGCGACGGCTTTTCCCACCACTTTTTCCTCGAGATTGACACAACCTCCCCCATTTTCCAACCTAGCTGTCACCAACACGTTTACCAGTGTCTCGTACATTAACCCTGTTAGCTAAAAAGAAGGGTAACCGCAGCAATTACCCCTCTCTTGTGCCAATGCGACCACGTGGAATAATTCTTGGGCACAATTCAAAGGTTTCGGGGCCCCGGAAAGTCACCGAGACATAAAAAACAGTGATTTGCGGGGGTCAAGAGCATTTTTGTCTAATTCTGCTGGGGTTTTTCATCGAACCCAAAGCTGTCACTAGCTTGGCTTTTGTGTTTCGTTGCAACCCCTCATTTTTTGGGGGAGGGGGAGGAGAGTATACGGTTAAGCTCCCGCTGGTTTGCTATTGCCCTGTGCGGTAGATGCGTGTGTGTGGGATTCTCAACAATCAAATCAGTATGCTGTATTGAAACACCCCGGGTTGGTGACATCGTCACGGTAACCGTGTTTTTCTCGCCTCAGCTTGGGAACCTACACACGTGTGGGGCGCCACTAAGACGAGATCAAGGATCCTGAGTCGATGAAATGAAAAGAATAGCAATCTGCAGCAAGTCAAAAAAACTTAATCTACACAGCCTATAAATGAATCACGCCAGTGCAGTCTCTCCACACTTCGCAATATTGACAGAAAGTTACCCAACTGTAAGAAATTTAGCCAAAATTTAACAAAATTAGATTTTTTTTAGAAATCTAGAATTTTTGAAGAAATGTAGAAAAAAATTGAAGAAATGTCGCCAAAATGTGAATGTAATGTAATTAAATTTCTCCAGTATTATAAAGAAACTTAATGCACTTCAGCCAAAATTTGATTACAGTTAGCGAAAATATGAAAAAATGTGGCAAAAATGTGAAGAATTAGGAGAAATTAGCAAAAATGACACGAAACGAAATTATACTCGAAACACTGGATAGTTCTTACTCTTGTTGTTTGAATAAGAATGGGTCGAAATTGGATACTAAGAAGTATAAATTGAAGCAGGTCTCGTGTTTCATTTTTCTCTTCTTTTTTTATGTGTGTGGTATCTGTCTGTTTCCTGGGGGGTTAAGGCGAATCCTTTGTTAATAGAATCATTTTTTAAAAGGGGGGATAAAGACCTGTCGAGGTCTTTAGGTTTTACACTTGCAGTCCCGCAAGCTTCGAAGAGGAAATATGAGCCGGAGCGCATTAGACAAAGTTCCATTAATAACCCATCTGGCTGTGAGGACTCACCCACAACTCAATACATTGGAGAGGCTGGAATCTGCCATTCGAAACAGAAGAAACGCTAACTCTTCAGGGGCATAGAATAGCAGTGTCTATTGTAACAGTAATGGGATTTATGCGTTGATATCTAAAGCGAATTAAAGTGACAGACAGAGAGGTTTTGTTGCCGTGTGTTTGTTACGCTCCACAGCAGCTTGTGTCTCCCACGTGCTGTTTTTCTATTGGCGACGGAGTGTAAAGCTTGCGTGCATCTAAGTGTCTAATTATCGATAAGGTCTCTGGAAACTTGGCAAGTTTTTCCACACCTGCAACTCTCTGTCACACATTTTTCCGTTCATTTAGTCCAGTCTTTACGTATCTTGAACACCCCACCTGTTTTACAGTTTGCGGACAAGGAAAACAATTTTAGCAACTTTTTTAATGTAATATGCAATAGGAAGTGTCAATTAATAATTGCATTTGTTCAACACGCTCCATTTTGACTGACACTTTCCTAAAGATGGCACTTATATAGGGATGGTAATGAGTTGGAAGCAGCCTCTATTGTTTTCTTACCCTACAATCAATATACACGTCTAGTCTGTAAACTTCATGCCTTTGTTAAAAATGGAGTTCGTGTTACCTCTTCGATATCTACATAATTGATTGCTAATTAGATCTGTCGGTAAGTAAGTATTACTACGGCAGCACTCTGTCGGTGTGCAGCAATGATGTTCCAATTGTTTCAACCATTACGTTCGGCACTTTAATCGTAAAAGTATTGGCATTATCCCATATAAGGCACTCAACTCGTCCGGAAATGAGATCACTACCACAGATTAGAAATAGTAGTGTTCTGCGTAGTCAATTCACTTTCATGTACAATACAAGTCTCAAATGGGGTGTCAAACCCTATCGCAATTCGTTTAGTTGTAAAAGTATTGGCATTATCCTATATAAGGTACTCAACTCATCCGGAAATGAGATCACGACCACAGATTAGAAATAGTAGTGTTCTGTGTAGTCAATTCACTTTCATGTACAATACAAGTCTCAAATGGGGTGTCAAACCCTATCGCAATTCGTTTAACGCAAGAGAAGTAAACCGATCAAATCCTTTTCGAAATGTCGAAATTCAGGCCAATTCCCTCCAAATCATTTTGAATTTTCCAATTCAATTCAATAAAAATAGCGATGAAGAAATTAATGAATATTCCACGAAAATGAACTGAATTTCAAGCAAACTCAACCCAGCTTTGGTAGTTACACTGTACTTAAGCTTTACTGCATTTCTTAAACATCAGCACCCGTTCTGTTTCGGTTCTGTTCGCGAATTTTCCGAATCAGGACATTCTAACTTTCTCTCTTTTAACATTGACTGATTGGGCAAGGCAAAAATTGCGTTGCCGTTTCTCCAATAACTATTGGAAATAGTCGATCAATTACTGATCGACGCTTTAAAAATAATAACACCTAGAGTCTAATGTGGAGAAAATTTGGAAATTCAAAAGTTCGGAGAAAAAATACAATTAAAAGTTATCTTAGCCTTTTTTTCAAATCTATCTCTTCGTTAAATTTTAAGGCGTATTTCGTTCTAAATTACTAAGGTTCTAAACTAGCTCTTAAGGTTCTAGATCAAAACTCTACTGTCAGAACTATTCTGGCGAAAACTGAGTGGTAAAGGCAAAACCTTAAATGCAAGTTTTCCATGGAATCGTCCACAGGAGTGGTAGACAGTGATCTTAATGTGTTGCCGAATTTGATCTTAAATTTGTCAAATTGTTGATCAAACTATCTAAAGCTAAAGAAGAAAGGTTGGCTTTACCTATAGGTATATATACCACTCTGTGCAACATACACTGCAGCGCTGCGTAAACTTCCAGCCAACTTGGCGCCTTTGGCTTTAATTTGCCTTCCGGCTGTCCCTTTTTGTTTCTTACTTATCAAACTATATTTACAACAAAGTACATTTATAAACTCTTTTACTAACCCTTGCGGTAATCAGCACTATCAAACTTTGAGTGCTAATACTGCAGAAGAGGTTGTATAATCTTCTGATACCCGTAGCATACCTTTGATGCGGTACTACCTTCTTTTCTCTCCTTTTTTTTCTGCGAACGCGTACGATTGCGCGTATCGGTTTCAATATCGAAATGGGGTCTATCCCATCACCATATATATACCGATAGCTTTCTCCACAACATAAAAGGAAGTTGAAGAGGACGTGACCCTCTCGACATGAGGTTAATCTCTCTTTTTGACAAGAAATTTCGGGGTGGGTTTCTTGTTTGCGCGTTTGGGGGGGCTGAGGTGGCAGCAGAAGACCCAAAGTGATTGGCTCTCGCAATAGGAGGTTATTTTTCGGGAGGGAAGCTCTTTTTTTACTCGTCTCTCTCTTACGTCTTGTCAAAGAGAGAAGAGGTCTCAGGTTTGAAAATTGGGTAGGCTCATAGTGCTAAGCGTACCTTTGTATAATACACTCTGGGTTTTCTATCCCCCCCAAACCTCTCTTGCTCACTCTCTTTTCCTCATTCATTCTCTCTTTCTTCTTTGATACGTGTGCGCATTGGATCGAATTAATGAAGGCGGACAGCTGGACAGAGCTCCGGAACAACCGTCTGCTTTTAAAAAGAAGAAAAGCGACAGCCCCCCCCCTTCAAAAGTACACACACACAGAATGAGGTACGACGGACCCATCATGGTCACCATCATCATTATCATCATCATCATCTGCATCATCAGCCTTGTAAAAGCGGTCCACCTTTGTGACAGTTATCAATACAGTCTTCCACTGTTATGACCAAAGTACTTTAAAGGAAGTATGCAATGTTATCGCACCAGTGTTAAGCTTCTAACCTGCTGATGGACTGGCTTTTTATGTACGGTACTATTAGAAAAGGTCCAGTACCCAACCACATACTTCGGCTCACTGTATTAAACCCCCATACCCACCCCAACTCTTCTTCCTAGTACGTATACGAATTATCTGATGGCAGCATAAATCAAAACGATCCAAAACGAAGACTTAGTGGGCGAAAACTTTCTCGAGTTGGGTTCAAAATGCGTCTTATGGCACCAGGTATGCCAATAAGCAGCTTATGTGTCACGAACCGAGTCTTACATGGTTTTGTCGCCGGGACAAAAAGTAAAACGAGTTTCCATATTCTGCCTGAGCTATTTTGAAAATAAATGAAAAATAAAGTAGTTGTTTTAAAATTTTCAACATAATGAAAAAAATACTCTGTCTTAACAATTTTCAACGGAATTTTCAATAATTTGTCCTATCATTTTGAATAACTTACAAGTAAAACAATAGGAAAAGTTAAAGGAAATAAATGGAAAACTTTCGATGACATTATGGTCAATAACAATAGAAAAGAAATTGAGAGCGGACGAGTACTTACGCTAGGGATAGTGTCGTTATTGCACACGCCGTCGGATAACAGTCGGTCTCGAATTTCCCACGCAAAAATGGAAGGGCATTCGCGCTTGTAATCCGCAATTTTGTGTACCACTGACGGCGTTGCAACCCGGGGTTTCGAGCCACCAATGGCGCGAGGTTTGATGGAGCCCGTCTCATAGTACCTGCAAATTTTCACCCCAAGGTGCCACCAAGATTAGCACATGTCTCTTTAGATTTCGGGAGAGAATATCGTTTCGCTAGGCTGAAAAAAAAAGAGTTGAAAGAATGCGTTACCTGCCGAGTATTTTCGAAACGCAGCCATTAGAGACTTGCAGAATGCGTGAGATATCACAAGGTCTGGCTCCGGAATGGGCCAGTTCAACGATTTTCTGCCGGGTGGAATCCGGCAAAGGGCGACCATTGACATAAACCCCGCCCAGTTGATTCACCCCGCTATGGCCTGTCAAGAGATAAATAATACATGTAATTTGCCCCCCAAACTATCAGCCCACGCTAGGGCTTATACAGGGATAAACTTTCTGCGACAATAATGAAACTCTACTAAGAATAAAATTTCGTGTTTGTCACTTGTAAATTAGAACTCTAATTACGACTACGGGTAAGCTCTCTAAATAAGTTAGCGTGAGGAGGTTTCTGGGGTTTCCAAGCCAGGTTTTCACTTAAATATTAACAAGGTTGAAATTTATGAGGATAAACAGTGGGTTTGTTGTCAAGAGTACTGTCAAACTCAAGTTATACCTCAACCCAGGTTAAGTCAACTACCTTCTGTGGCCCTATAATTAGCATATGCACTGTTCTCTTGTTTTCGTTCATGTTTTCTTTGAAACCGGAAATTCTTGCGCACTGCTTAGCAAGTAACTGGGAGATGTCAACACGCTTAAAGCGTTTATTATACAGTACTCATGCTGGAAAGGATAAAAACAAACACTGGCTGTCTTTACTAGACACTATTAGTACTGAATGTTCCCTTCGCCAGAGCTGCTGTGCGATCTACCAGCTTTCGTTATTGCCATCAATGAAATTTCTTCATTGCAGCAGTAGAAACGCTGAAATTAACGCACTTTGCCCGTAAATCGAATGTCCATCGCTATCCGAGCTGCTTCGTGGCTATGGACGAGTTTTATTCTTAGCAATCATGAATGTTCCCATGTAAGCCCACCGTATACCCTTCCTGCTATTTTATATTGACTGAATGGTAGAAACGAGAAAACTACGTGAACGATTTCTCCATAACTGTTGCGTATTTTTATATAATTTTTCTACCAAAATGTGAAAATTAATCATATCAAATATCTAACGTGGAGAAATATTCGAAATTCAGAATTTTGTAAAAAAACATACAAATATTTTGAACAATTATAAATTATCGTAGCCTTTTTTCAAAAATACTTATTCATAAGACTCCACTGATTATAAATTAAACTTTATTGTCAATGTTACTTCGAGAAACATTGAGTGGTAAGTCCAAAATCGTCTCCACGCAAGTTTTCCATGTAACCGTCCATAAAATAAGGACGGTATACAGTGTCTTGAATGCATGAATGGTGCAATTTAGGTTACCGAACGTTTCTCATTGTGGTTAGGAACATCCACTTTAGCTAATAATGAAAAACATTCTTAAAGTTTCGAAGAATAATGCAAAATAATGCTTCAAATGTAATTTCCAAAGCGCAAAACTACAACGCAATGACTCCTCAAATTACAATCACTTCTCACTATAGTATTATTTCCTGGTACAAAGCATTGATGCGCAACCAGTATCTCTTTCTGCAATTTCAATCGGCCTATATTAAACCTTTGCCTAACAACTACACGCATGATATCTATCTTCGTGCCCCATTCGTTGCCTATGTTCCATAATTGGTACTCTAGTGTAAGAGCCGCACTGCTTGAGAATGAATGGAAGAGTTTTTATGAAGTCTCCGATTAAGAGGTACGTAACAATAGTTGTGGTAACTAAGGTGCGCTTTGCTGGCGTTAACGGAGCAATGGAACGATTAGGGGTGTTACACAAAGCTTCGCGTGGTGTATGGTACCAAACAACGCAAATGGTAAAAAACAGGAACGTAAATGAAAACGATCCTCTTTGGTCGGCAGGGAACTTGAATAGGAAGTACCATCATATCGAGGTTTGCTGGCTCGTGCGGCGGCGGCGGTGGTTTAGCTAAGCAACGGTCAGTCAGGCCTGCGTTAGTGGGTAATACAAGCTAAAAAGCAATACTTCTCTCCCCCAAACACACTTTTTTACCACGCAAAGCTCGGGAATCGGGGCATCGGCACAGCACGTCTCGTGTAATGAATAAGGGTGCGAGTCCATCGAGCGTGGCTCGGTTACCGGGATTGAGGAAAGTCACTCGACTTGCGACGGTAACTTGATCTCTGGTTCAACTCAATTCGCAATCCTTGTCAGTTATAGTTACAAAACGTTCCTTAACTCTGCCTACGGGAAAAGTTGTACCCAAACTCGTCTAGAGTCAACCTTGATTCGAAGAAAAGGATCACAGAATTTTATGAGCTTCCTGTATTACCCCCAGAATCTAAAAGTTTCTTGGTGAACAAGATACCATCACAAAGATTTTGATAAAAAAACCCACCAAAGTATTCACTATCTAACTTAAATCCCAGTTCTCACCAGGAGTATCCTCTATTCAAAGAATCATTAACCTATTCCCCATCCTTCTCTACACCATTTGCTCTTTTTATCGAGAACGGCTCGCGATATCAACAAAAACCCATCTACCTGCTGTATTCCCTACGCAATTTTCTAAAATTTAGTTTAAAAATCTCCCCAAATCAAGAATGTAACAAGATTACAATAGTTAAAAACTAGTCACAAGCAGGCTATTCAAAGAATCAATACAGTCTTACTGCTTTATTTACTCCTTCCACACTTTTCCTCGAAAAAAGCTCGAAAAATCAACGAAAATCTAAGTGTCTGCTCTATTTCTACTAGATTACTTAAATGTAGCTCGAAAACCTCCCAAAATTAATAATTTATCCAGACTACAACAGTTAAAATTTAATTTCATCAACAAGACAACGGAGATATAAAGTAAACTAACAATACTTATATTAAAATCCCATAAAATTCACGAGTTTTCTTTCTTGTCAACTGTTTCAAACTTTGCCCGACAAGTTCCACAATTTCAGACAGTAACCCTGACAACCGAATTTTCCTAAAAAAGAATTTTCCTGAAGAAAGGAAAGGGATTTCTCTAAAAACTTCCACCGAAAAAGAGCATTTGTTAGGGCAAACAAAATTGTCGTCATATTTACCTTTATGGGGCATTTTGGAGTACTCCAGTTCAAGATCGGCGTATTTTCCCTCGGATAGCAAATCCCTGCAAAAAAAAGTACGTCAGTTATTAAAGATCCGGGGGTGGGGGGTGCAGAGGGTTTTCCCTATCAATACGGTGCCCGGTTTCAAATTTCGTCGGACGGCGGTTCGATTAGTTAGGCTTGTTGCACGCGTTTTCCAAAAGGAACCCCGAGCCTGACCCGTACCGCTCCATTTCCAAGTCATACATGCAGCACGTGGCTTTGGAAATGAAGCTAAGTGTGACAAATAACTTTATTAAGTTGTCTTTTCCTCGACTATTCCCATCTTCAGTTCCTGTCATTGCTCCCAATTTTCGAACCCATTAAACTTAAAATCAACCCCCCCCCCCGAGAGCAGAAAACGAGCCAAAGTAGTGCAACTGACCCATTCGGTCCGTAGAAGGGCCGCAAGTTTTTTCCCGGCGGTAACTGATTTTCCTAAAACGACCCTACAGTCTGTTTACCTTGTCCCCTAGTTTTAGTACAGCAACGATCAGTTATCCCGTTGGGAAGTTGATAAGAAGTACTGGACGTCGAAACTATCACTCACTGAAAGCCGATCAAAACTTCTGGGCACGAATCACAACGTTTTCACCGAAATATTCACTTTGCAGTTCGCGTAGTCCAACAACGAAAACCGCAAGGGTTTTCATAGAGTTTCACCGTTCCTTTTTGCTGTGTTGACACTCTTTGGGTTGACGTTCTTTATTTTCGCACGTACTCAAAGGCTTGTACACTGCGGTTACCCACTGGTGACTGGTAATGCGTTCATAAGCTCGAGAAAGTTTCCGGGGGAGGAAAATGGGCTCGAATTCCTTCACTTAAGAGTTTTCGCTGGTGCCTGTGTGTATGTATGTGTGTTGGAATTTCACGGGTCCTGTTTAAAGCATGAGAAAGAGTATACGGTGAGCGTCCAGCTAGGCTCACGGCTGAACAGCTGACTGAGTCCGATTGGCACGCTCGGTAGAGTGCATACGACCGAAGCTAGCAGTATGCTGCACGGAGCTGCTCAACACGGCCTACTGAGCAGAACACAGGGGCGGACTCCGGGGGGAGACAGAGTGAGAGAGTTGCCCGGACCGTTCGGCTATGCGATGGTTCCCGCAACCGTGCCAACAGTGGTACTCAGTACCAACCCTCTTGGCTTGCCCTTAATACTGCAATAGCAGACAAGCACTACAACTCGGGGGGAGGAACGAACGTCTGTGTGTGCAGCGAGACCTAAGAACTTGTTTCGTATTACTTTGACTTCTCCGTGTTACTTTTGTCGCCTTTAAGCGATCGGTTTAAACCACAGACCCCCAATCTCGTGTTACTTAACGTACATACCTAGCCACGCTATTTCGCAAGGCAAATTGTGCACAAACTAAAAGCCAAAATTGTAACTCAAAATCGCAGTCAAAGTTACAACTTAAATTCACAAACTAAATTACAAATGCAATTCGAAATCTTTATTGTAACTGCAATTCGAAATCCAACTTATGACTCAAACTCCAAATGTAATTTGCAAATGATATTCGAAATCTCAGCCATAATTCAGATTCTTACTCAAATTCGCAAGCGTTTTTTAAAAAATTTTCCTTGTAAAGTACAGTACCAAATTCGGCGCAATAGAAGGATAGCATGCCTTCCAAGGGTAAGTTGCGTGTACATTTGGTCTTGATTGGGTATAAAGTAACCTTTGGATAGCGCCAAAGGCAGTGGGATGGGTCCTGAGTCAATAAATGCATAATCATTCTTGTATTTTTTCCTGCTTGGATTTCAAAGTCATGGGTCTATGTGTCGGTTGAAACGTAAAAGCAAATCTCTTGTAAATTTTTCGGTGGAGGGGATTTTTATATATATACATAGGGGATTGTAAGAGCTGACGAAGCCTGATAGTCTTGGGTTGACGTGTTCCTGTCCTTTCTGGCGGTGGCTATCAGCCGCTGTCATCGCGGTCTTGGTTGAATACCGTGGACAAATACATGGATGCAGAGCAGAGGGGCGGGCGGGTCGTCACAACCGAAGGCGGAGTTCTGTCACACAGCAATACTGCACGCTTATTGGACAGTTGAGGTGTCGTGCGTGTGGAAAGCCATGCGACGGCGTCCACACATGTGACGCCGGCGCGCCGTCCCCCATATGGACATGGTAACGATCTCTTTTGACCCCCCTCCCCAAAATAAAAAAAACTGAAAACATATTCACTAAGCAAGCTATACAAACGTGAAAAGAGCGAGAGAGAATTTTCGTACGCGAAAGCTTGTAGAACAGTAGGACAGTCATAATAATTCGGATTATAAACACTTTCCACAATGCCGACTACTTCAACACGAGAACTGCAGCTGTTTATGAAGAGTATTCACAAGCTTTAAAGGAAATCGTTCATTTTTCCAACGCTATTCTAGCCGTTTTCCCGGCTAGAATTAAAACCGAAACGCCGTCGCTCCAGGAGCTGCTGCTGGCGTGGCTAGCAACATCCATTGTTGCCAACAGGGAAATTTTCTCCACAGCGAGGGCTGTTTAGGTCACAGTGTTAATTTTCGTTGTTATCATCAGTGAATCTCGGTCGTTATAAACTCTAGTTAAGCTATCTAACATGTGGACTCTAATTCAAATAGTATAAACTCCACGTCTAATTTGTCTAGTCCAATTCTAAAACATTTCGGTACGTTGTGTCAAATTTCCTTACGAAAGCTGAACTAGCTGATAAACTGCACGTTATTTGACAAAATTGATATTCTACTGATAGCAGAGCTTGTATAAAAATATTTAAGGGGAATCTAGTTATTAGGAATGCGAACAAGTCGACAACTTGCATTTTAGAATTTTTTCCAATTATGTAACTTGAATCTGGGAAACGTTTCAAAGATAACAAGGATGTTTTCGTAATAACTGACAAAGAATCGAAATAACGAAATGTTTTAGGTGTCGAAAATGTGGAAAAATTAATAAAATGCGTTGTAGTGGTCTAGAATGATTAACACAATTTTACGAAATACGTTATAGTTCATACTGAAACGTTTATGTAATATTTTTAGACTAAATATTAGGCATGGGGAATTGTACGATTTGTAACTATTAGACGATAAATAAAAACATCTTTTAAAGTTTTCACATTTTTTAAGTTGAATTTACGAATACTCCGTAAAAATATTATGAATGTTAGATATTGTATTGCTATGAATATTAAGCGACTAATATTGTTACAACCCCTAAATTTCAACCCGAGTCGATAACGAAGTGTGCGACGGAACATAATTACTAATAAAATGGACAGGAAGCATACCGAGCACGTGAAATAGTTTTCGCATCCCATACCGAGTTTCTAGTGTCGTAGTGAAACAGTGGTGAGTCGCGAGAGAGAAAGAGAGAGACCTGGTCTTGCCAGTAAATTCTGCTCCGCTCGGCTGATTTTCCGAGCCCAAGAGGAAAAGCGACTTCGACTGCTGTGAAGCAAGGGGAAGACTTGTCGGCAACGGAGCTGTGAGCTCCTATTATCGTCTTAAGCCAACGATATGCTTGAAAACGGAATATAATCCTGGCTAAGTACCAGTCCAATTAAGGGCAAGTTTCTGTCCAAAAGCATCAAGTGTATGTCTCCAGCCTGACGCGCGGCTTGGGTTATGGATGACAAAATACTCAAACCGCCACCCAGAACTATTCTCGCAGTATATTGTTTACCTATGAGACAAAAAGTTGACGAAAAGGGTTCTACCCTTACTGTCATAGCCATCATAATCACCATTCCCCTAAATGAATCATGGATACTTTGCCTTCAATAGGTTACGGATTTACGGGGCAGCGTCGGATCGGTGAACTGCAAATCCGTGTATTTGAGCTTCGCTCGTTGTATCAACAGCTGTGACCTTCCTTTTTTCTCTCAATCTATTCCTGCCTATACCTACGTACACACTGTCCTGTGTATAGGCACTATAATGCTTGTAAAAAAAAGGACTCACTGCAAACGGTCCTATGCTAACTACAAAATTCTGGCATGCGTGGTGTACCCCACGCCAGCACTCTGTCGAACATTCGGTAAGTCACATGAAAGCTTTCGTAATGAAAACTGTTAATTGTTGCCTTGTGCCTTGTCGTTAGCATACGAAAACGTTCTTACGTGTAATAATGAATCAGTAGACAAAATAACCAGGCTTGTAACCAGTTGCATTCGGGGGAAAATTGCTTTGGTCAGCTGAAAATGTATTACTCACAGATACTGAGAACTCCACTCCTTAAAAAGCCACACTATGACCTTATAGCAAAATAATAGTCAGGAAGAGAACAGAAGAATAGACAGGCGAAAGCGACGACTACATATTTGAAGTGCCAAGTTTTAGGAATAGCAACAAGAAAAGATACACGACCAAAGGCAAACCTCAAATTCCTAATACGATCCAACACTAGGCTAACACTGCTGGCGTCGCTTTTATGCCGATTACTGTGCAATAATGAGCAAAAAAATCTACTTGCCAAATCAGAGATCTAATTAAGCATCTCGAGGCTGATTTCCTTTCGTTCAAGCGTGAAGAGGCTTAAAGCTTCAACCAATCATAAAAGGTAGGCTGCGAAGTTTGAAACCGTCTGCTATTTCAGTAATTTATAAATCGCGCAATTAAAGACGTAGAAGTATTGATGCTCACATTTGCTTCATTCCGTTGAGGCGTAGCCATATATTAACTGTTGTTTGGTTCACACTTAGACGTCGAATTTCTTGTAAAGATAGTCCGGACATTGTAGTTCGACAATTAAGATTTTTTTTGCTATTTATTGACTTGGCTTGATGCGGCCTTTTTTAAAATATAGTTGATGTCCATAATGGAATATTACTCAATTCACCTAGTCAATTCAGAGGTGTTTGGGGCCCCAACGCCATCTCTCTTCTGAACATTCTGTAATCCAGAGTCATCCTTTCGCAAAGGGAACTTTCATTGTTGCTCGGCGCCGCGTGGTTCGCGGAGGACTTAAGGGGTAATGTGCTAAGGGTGGTTTTTATTGGGAGTAAAGTACACGTAGACCGTACGTTGGGTACGTGTTGGGAACTTACGTGTTGGTGCGTTGCTGCTAATGCCAGATCTTCCGGTTTACGTGTGTCTGCCTGTGTTACTAAGGTAGAGAATGGAGTGAGGAAGAAGAGCAGATTACCAAAGTTGTTTGAATGCTGGTTTCTGATCAAGCAGAACAAGTATATCGAACAGAATAGGTCTATCCCTCCGCAACCCTCCGAAAGGGGGCTTCCACTTCATGGCTAGATGAACGATTTTGGTTCACGCCAGATTGATAACCTCCACACATCTCCATCAATACATTGCAACCAAATATCCCTCAACTGTAAGACCGCTTCCCTTAGCACAGGAAGCGATAGACTAGAACGGATCTACGACGGACCACAGCATCACAGATGAACCGGAAACTTGCGCCATAATATGCTAAGGTCAAAACAAACCATTCTTCTATTCAAACCAAACTCCTTGGCTGCCTCTCAATACACGTGTTTTTTATTCCCTTCGCCCCTCTAAACTACTATGGGCTTGCTACATCCCAATAGTCATATTAACCAGTCGTGGTATCAATGAAGGTGCAGTACGCGGCGCCTGTCAGACTTACAAAAGCGAGCCAGAGCTTGAACTGGAACGTACCAGCAGGAGGCGGGTATCCCTTGTATAAGAAATTACTGTAAAATTCATGCTTAACTAACCGTGACGTTATGAAGAAGCTGTTGGTTGGTCGCGTTTTTTGAGGATCCAGAGAGCTGGAGCACAGTTGCCAGTAGGTACCCGAATAGGGAAACCATTCTCATTGACGGAAGTTATTACCACGTGGGTATTAAGCAGAACGTGATAGCTACGCGTCATCTAAACGCATCGCTAGTTCAAAAATTGCCAAAAAGCTCTTAGAAAGTGACCAAACTTCTTGAATATTGCAACAAAGGCGAAACTTAAATAATCACGAAAGTTGTTAGGGAAAATGAAAAATGCTGATAATAAAAATATTGTAGAAAAATGTCCCAAAAACTCCTTTGAAAAATTACCCCAAAATGTGTAGGATAATTACCAGAAAATCGAAAGGAAAGTTGTCAAGAAATTACGAAGAGTTACCAGGACACAACTAATGATTTTAAAAAGAAGAAAATATTGTATTATCAGAACTAACAAAAAACATAAATAGTAGCAAGAGTAAATATCAAAGGCACAAAAAATAAAAAATACCCAGAAACGTAAATTATTGAAAAACGGGAAAACGCAAATAATCCGCAAAAAAGCTATAATAAATTATACCAAAAAAATAAAGAAATACTCTGAAAATGCCAGATCATAATCAAGACAGATAAACATTTCTAGAAATAATAGTAACTTTTATACAACTTGAAGTAGGTGTACAATGTTAATGTCGCTCGTTACCACTTTGGAATCAGAGTGAAGTAAATTTAAACACGCATGGTACATTCGACTTGAACTGAAAGTTAATGAAATTATATGTGCCTTGAAGCATATTTTTTTAATTTTACTTGTCTTAAGAAACGACTGAATTGATGGAACTGACTAAGAATGAAAATTTGAATTTTAAAGCGCAGTTGCTGTATGAGCTTTCAAAGGTGTTTGCAAGTTGAGACATTTTAAAGTTCTGGATATTTTTTTTCGAAATCATTTATTAATGCATGGGGCCTTGTCATAAAAATCAAGTAAAAAATATAGAAACGATTGATTCTGACTTGCATTTCAGTGACTCCGAAACCTCTTTTGACTTGCTTTTGAGTTGGTTTCGAAACCTGTTTTGATTTGACTAAACTCGATTGAATTTTATCTACCTTAATCTGAATTAACTTCAAGACTTTTCAATTGACTTCAAAATCTTATCTTTTAAGGTAATTTGAACCCATCTAGCTAAAAGAGTCACGAATTTCAATTTAATTATTTTGTTTGTTTGTCCAACCATGCTTACTTTCCCCGTATTACTTAATCTCTTTCAATTAAACAGAAAAAATTATACAGGAGATGCATTTTCTTCCATCTTGCCTACTTAGGCTCCAAAAGTTTCCCTGTACAAGCAGCTTTTACAGCAAACAGTGGTTCCATGATGGATTTTCCATGTTGGATTCTGGCTGTCTCACATATGGGCCAAAGGAAGGCCAAGGTGAGTTCCTCGGTGCTATATACCTCCATCGTGTGAAAGGTGTTCCGTGAACCGAAGGCTTTTCAAGAAGACGACATAATCTGATAATTGTATCTGGACGCGCCAGGGGGGTCACAAACAGACCGCGGCATTCTTGTCCAGCTCAGCTTCTGTCTCTTCGCATATTGAAAAAGCGACGTCCCTTTGACCCTGCACCGAGGGACGCTTGTCTTCTGTCCCTTCAACTTCTTCCCCCTCACCCCTTACCAGCTTTAAAGAAATCCCAGGTAAGATACACCGCCCGAACCCGAAAAGTATCCCAAGTCGAAAGCGGTGGCTTTCAAGTACCACCACCACCACTTGAACATCGCAGGCGTTCTCCACAGCTTTTCCTCCCCATCCACCTGATGATGACGACGAGAAGGATCATCTTACCAACAGCTTATGCCTCCCTACTCATCTTCCCAGGTTTCGTACCACTGCTCGAGTGGCAAGTACAGGTTGACTCTCCGTAATCATCCAAATTTACGGCTTTTCCCTCTCTGTTGCGGCACGCCACCGCTAGAAGACGTTGTAAGCCCAAGCCACTGGCTATGGAGCTCTGGTGGTCGGCGTCCATTTTTCCGACTGGGCAAGAAAGCAATGGGTCATGTCACATTACTACCAGCCTGTTGCTCTTGTCAACAAAGTCACTCAAAGTATAGTTTGACGCTGCCTTTTCCCTCCCTTTTGCGATGCTATTGTCTCCCAGTGCATTGTTAAGCAGCTTTACTGTATCGTGATCGGGTGTCCAAAGGGGTTTTCAGCTTCCTGGGACAAGGGAATGCCTTATTTTTCTATTACTCTTCCCCATAAGCCCAACTGGATTGACTGGTCCCCTTTTTTTCCCTACCTAGGGAACCAAGAATTTTGAAATTTTGCCAATTAAAATGAAATGATAGGTCCTGTACACGGCTACAATAACCTATCTCAATATAACTTCATTGGGGAGGTGGGAAAGCATTGCCGACAAGAAGGCTTGCCAAGAGGCTAGTTTGTGGGGATGACTGTTTTCTATCGAAAGGGTGGTCAGCCAAAAGCAAGGGCTCATTATATGCCCTTTCATATGAGAAAAGGACTTGACAGCTACCCCAAGGTAAGATGGACATCAAAATTGGACGCCCGCAAACTTGTTCTCGGTGCCTTTGGTCTCCGTCCACTCTTTTCAAAAAGTTTTTCTTCCGAGTTTTACCGACCCCGGGGGCCGGGCCAACACGTATTTGTGTGGCCCTTTCGATAAGATAGCAAACTCGTTGTGGTTTTGGTTGGTTCCTGCTTTTCTCTCTCCCTCTTCAGAGTTGAATAGGAAGAGACAACCAGGTATACACGACATATAAGGATGTTAATCCCCATACCGGCACCCAAAGGTTGACAAAAGGTTCATCAAAGTACTCCGATGTCGCTGTTTAACACGAAAACTTTTAAGAGTTGGGAAGGGAAGAGCTTAATATAATTCCTGCAGGGGTGGAACGCGAAACAGCTTTTTACCTAGTGGAGAGATTAAGGAAAAAAAAGGTACTTGACCAAAATGGAGGCTTTTGGGGATACCGTTTAGTCATGGAGCAATTAATAAAGACTTTTGAAGGTATGCGGAAGGGTTTCATTGAAAAGATGAAACTAATAAGAGGTATTTGTGTTTGGAATAAGCTGTTTCGCGACTTTCTTAAAGAGTCCGGCGGAGGTAAAAAAAAAGGTACCGTATGTACGGGAAGCAGAAGGCTGTGACCAGTGATCAGTCACTGTCTTTGGTAAGGAAAAAGGACGGTGGTCAGTGGAGGGCTGTGTTGCCCGCAGGGTGGGAGATTTGTCTCATACATCATGTGACAAAAGAGGCGAAGACGCAAAGTGCCAAGCTACTGTTTGGGTCCGTGTCAGTGTAATTGTTAGTCGGGTAAATGCTCACTTTTCTGCGTTTAAGTGTTGAGTCACAGACGCAGTTAGGAGAGTCATCGGTTATTCCCCGAAATAACGTATACGGAATGCCCTTTTATATTTCCTACGTCGTATTTCGTAATCGGTTCCAAAGAAGTTCATAACTTGAAATAAACGAACGAGAAGATTATTTACGTTTTCACATAGTAGCAGACGAGATTATTCATTTAGGGTGGAAGAGGACAATATATGTGTTATTCGAATTATGATTGTTTTACATGGTTATGCAGTGATAAGTGATTTGTCTTCGTTCCTGAAAGTTACTTGAGCAACCTTAGAGGCTGTCAAAATTAAACAACGCACGTTTCACATCGTGTAACGTGATTTGTTCGTAGCTTTTGTGTTGAACTATAGTGTAATAGGTTAGATTAGATTCTTCAGATTACTGGTGTACTTTTATTACGTTGCTTGTGGGGAAGAATAGGGCGTATGCCAATCTTAGTACATAATTCCCCCCGGTAGGACATTAGGACACAGAGCCGCCATTGTTCGAACCACTGTTTACATTAAGCACTGTCAACAGTATACGACCGTCGTTCTTATTTTCATATTTCTTTAGTAAGCCGTGGCTAACTTACATAGGAAAGAAGAAATGTTATGTAAAATGTTGTCTGTCGAAAACGGAGAGCAAATTCAGCTAATTCAGGCAATTTAACACCACGTGAAACACAGATGTAAACATCAAACAATAACAATGGTTCGAACAATGGCGGCTCTCCCCTACCGGTGGGAACTATGTACTAAGATTGGCATACGCCCTATTGTTCTGTTGGAACTATCATTTCAGATTAACATGTACGCGAAACCGGAAGAGGGCACATTTGTATGTACCAAACTTACTGGCTTTCAAACCCTGACCAATCAGATTATAAGGTGAGGAAGGGGAAGGCAGAATGGTGTCGCCCTTGGGTGGCGAAAAGCTGAACCGGTTTGCACGTTCCCTCGCCTAAAGTAACTTTTGGCGGGGTTTTATACTATTTCTTTATGTCTTAGTCGTACACATACTTTGCTGTAAGTTAGAACATCATGTTCACATGGCATTCTAGGTTATAACGTCACACCTTTAGTTAAATTAAGACATTTTTAAGCTAACGTAATTTCGAACTTCTAAAATATTAATTTTAAATAGCTTATAATGACTAATGAATCTATATATACAAGCTATAATCGAATCTGGAGTGTATGTCTTTATTTACGAATTGTCCATATTCAAAGTTTAGAAAACAAGACACAGATTACTAGAACCTTTAATGGTTTTGTAAGGTACAGTGATACAAATTATACAAATCCAGACGAATACATCGATGTCCTAGTTAAGAATAACTTTTATTAATGCAATATACGGCCTTAAAACGGAAAACCTTTTTTTTCTACCATCGTCGACTGTAGCTTGTAGACAGTTTCATGTATTGTTTAATCGGTTTCAGTTTACAGTTATTTAGACATTGCTCAACGACACGGATTGCAAATATTAAGTCTATTTATCCACACGTAGCGTTTTTAATCAGAGAAGATCACTCTTAGCAGAAATCCTTTGATGTCGTTGAGACTTCAAAAAACTATTTTTCCAACGTTCTTCAATTTGAAGACATCTGCAGACTTGAAAGACTTCCCGATCAAGATTCCCGGCAAATGACAAACGCACAGAAACTTGCTGGACTAGCGACCACAGCGAAATGGCGGTTCAGTAATTTGTAGCGCAAAAATAGGTGCCACTAGTAAATTTGAACCTAATCTTATAGCAAAAGTGCCACCTATCGGTTTGCGGAACTACTTTCGGGTCCTCTTTACCACTAGATGGCAGTCATGTCATTATTAGAATTAATATGATTTTCAACATCCTCACTGGAATTATATCAATTTCGGAGGCTCAAGCGTCGGAAATTGCACTAAAAATGCTCTTTAAACTAACGAAAAAGAATACAAAATTACGAAGTCTATACAGCTTTCCACACGGCCCATTATCATGATGCTATTCTTTAACTTCGTCAGGATGTTCGTTTCACTAACTTGTTTTGCATACGGATTTCCATGAGGATCAGCTCCAGAATTGTCTTGCTTTGATTCAAGATGGTTCTGTCTCATACGAGTTCAACTGTGCCAGCCCGGAATGAAAACGACCCAAGCAAACGAGCCTTTACTGAGCTAAACAAAGTTCCCTTAGTGAGAGGTACGCTGTGGGTCGCGGAATATTCGCGAAAAGATAGCGTCGGACGCTTCCGCAAACACGACGTCGATGGCAGAACACAGTTTGTTATGGATATTTCTTCAGACCAATTTTTGGATATAAGAAATATTACAGTCTAACATGGGCAAAGGAGAACTCGAACACACCAGACAATTCATTCGATTTCAAAACTTGGAAGTAATTTGTTTGTACTAGGCGACTTACCCCACATAGTCCATTTCTACTCATGCTGTCTTTCAACTATCTTTTTTTTTTGTTTATATCTATTTTATTTGTTACAAGAGAACGCCGTCCTTTAATCTTTTCAGGAGTCTTCCGTAATGGAAGGTGCGCATTGAAGTTGAAACGTGTTTCACCAAGTTTGTCATTGAGTTGAAGTTAATGTCACCGTTTCAATCACTTAGTGTTGTACGAAGATTGGCGTGTTTTTCACTTTTAAAAACACATTCCTTGCGCCGGCTCCCCATCAGTCACCTTCAGGCAAACTCTTTCCCCCTATTTTTTGTGCAATGACCGATGAAGGAAAGGGCGGCCCATTTTCCAGTCTCTGATCACGTTGACGACAGCAAGGTGGCAACCAGAAATTACCCGTGGCCGGCCAACCTGCGCTGTCAATCCAGTCGACTAACGAGGCTTGTCACCTCAGATCATGTCAGGTTCATCCAACCGACCGTAGTCTCCTCAGATGACCAAAAAGTCCATTACGTCCTCAGACACTCGCCGGCCACCAAAAGAATTCCACCCAAAACTAACCCCCCCGGTCAGAGAAATTGATCAACATTGAAGTCATTAGTCGGTCTTTGGCTTACATCAAATTTCGTCTCTCATTTTTGTCTTTTTCTTCATTTTGTTACTTATCTGGGCTAGAACGGACACTGAAGGTAAAACCTGTGCGGCGAATTCAAGAAAAAGGCTCTCTTCCCACACTTTTTCGCAAGAAATACAGTAGGCCTGCTGTATTTTTCCCCATATTTTCTAGTAAGGGGCCGCCGTGTTTTCAAATCGCTCCCTGGTTCTTCGCAGCAGGGAAGCTGCTCCGAGTTTTCTCGGTTATTGAAAACCCCATTTAAGCCCGAGCAAGCTATTCAAGCACGTGATTGAAGGCGATAGCTCTGACATGGTCCAAACTTGGACACAAAAGCAAGCCGCTGTATCGGGATTCTCTTTCATAGAGAGAGAGAGTCTCGCGATCCCTCTCTCTCTCTCTCTCGTACCCCTTCTTCGTCTGCTTTTCGTTCCAAGTTTTCCAAAGTAGCTCAACCCGTTGGGTGCTTTTTTGTCCTTCCTTTGATTTTCTCCTCCCCCCTTAACCCTAAACTGTAATATATTTATCACCCAACAAAAACTGCAAGGTAGGGGTCCATAATCCTTTATTTGCTATTGTTGAGGTGCTGGCGGTGGGGGTTAACAATGGTTCGAACTATGGCGCACCTCGCGTAGAAGAAAAATAGGAAAGAAAGTGACGACAGCCTAACTTACTACACAGGTGCGTGGCGCTAGGATATTTACCAATGGAAACAATATAAACACGCACAAAAAGTGTGTAATAATGTGTAAATTTGACCACAGGATTGAGCGATTGTAATGATTGCAGGTTTTGATCCAGGACGATTGAGTTTCAGAAATCGTCTCACCTCTAGAATGTCAACCTTATGGGGACAATAGCTACGCAATCAGACTACGGACGAAATCGGCACACTTGCAGGGGTTCAGGGGGTGCAATTAGACCCCCTGGTCCAGTTTTGCCATCTAATGTGTGTCGAAGGTGTTGGGCAAGTCGACAAGTCCACATAAATGGACTGATTTTTTTTTCAATACCGGTTATATGCTAAAAAAAAACAACTCCGTAGGAAAGTTAATGTATTTTGTTATTGTTGCAGAGGAACTCGAGTTAAATGAACTGGGTAGGGAAAGCTTTCCGTTGTTTTCACGTAAACGTAATTTTGACTACTGTGACAAAAGCGTTTGAGTAAACGTGAAGTGTTTTTCTGTAAGAGCAACGTGAGACTCTTTCCTTATCGCAGTAAGCCTCGGCCGGAATCGGATACAATCGAAAATGTTTCCTGTCGTTCGGGAAGCTGCTATTTGCGTGGCTGGAACATTCATTATTACCGACTGATATGGTTGCGCGGAAGTTCTCCTTTCCTATTTACCTTGTAATCGTGGTACTAACGTTGTTATCGTGTAAAGGATCTTCGGTTCGTACGACTTTTTACTGCTGTACGTTTTTGTAAGATTTCCCAACGTTTGCTGCCATTGTTCCTGGTATATTTATACTTAGAAGCCTATCTTGGTAACGAAAAATCAGTCAGCGGAGACGAGTCCTCTTATACTCGTATACAACACGAACAATTGAATATTATCTGTCGCGGCAGCTGCTACTCCACCACGCGCTATGACATGCAATTTTCCTTGTGGACAAAATGAATTTTGTCTGTTAGGAAATTAAACTGCCTATTTCTAACACTTTGAGTCCAATTGAAGTCACTTCAGTCACGTTCTCACAGTTTTGAGTTCAAATGCGGCTTTTTGATGCATTCAATGTCTTTTTTAAACGTTAGTCGACGTAATTGTAATTTTACTGACAAATAAGCTTTTGTAATAAGAAGCTCAGGGACTGTGAATTATTCATTCCACAATTGGGCTAGATAAAGACCGTTTGTTCCCGATTGACATAAGAAGTCATGAAAATCACGTCGCATCACGTGCCAAATCAGAAAAAGTTTACATTCGTTAAGGTAAGAAAAGTCACCTCAATGACTTCAAAATGTTTAGATTGTGTCTACCAATTAGGACCTACGACAGCGTTTACAATAGTTTTACTAAATCGGCTTTCGAAAATCCTGATGCTTTGTCCGTTAAAAGCACTTGCACCTATTCTTGATCCAATTGTAATTATTATAAACTCAACAATTTAATGTCTAGTGAAGGTAAACCAGTCTTGCGGTGCTTTATTAAGCCTTCGTGATTTCGCAAGTAACATTTCCCGTGACGCTAGATCTAACTCTTCAAATTAAGTCATTTTTACAAGATATCGAAGTTTTATCTAACAAAAGCGAGTTATCGATAGTAAGTATTACTTCTTCCGTTTTGGGAGGCGGCTTGCTATAATGAGCAGGGATAGCATTACCAGGATTTAACCAGAAATTCTTACCCAGCTTTGCTGTTTCAATTGAGATTGGCTGCACAATGTAATTTGCCCCTCGCAGGTGGAGAAACTCTCCAGCCGACAAAGTATTCAGAACCCTTTTCTGTCAACAAAAGCCAATAGCAGGACTGAATAGGGGAAAATAGTTTCCATTTTTGGTGAATACGTATATGTGTAGGTCTTAATTCTAATACCATCTCTTTGGCTAAGCCGACTAGGACAGCTGAGACCCAAAAATCTCATCTTCGAAGAAATTCGGACCCAGGAAGCCAAAAACAGTTCGCACAATTTTCTATCATCTTCAGATATTTTTATTTCATAAGGCGGGACTTTCGCCTGTTGCCCATCTCGCATAAATTACAATGGCCCCTTTTTACAAAAATTATAATTATTTTTGTCACATCAGAACAATGTTAAATGCGTAGAAAGTGCGTGAGTTCGGGGTTAGGTTCAATTTTCTGGACATCCGTCTCGGTTATAATTAAACCTCCCAATTGACGAATGTGTAGGACGACAGGCGTCGTCGGTACTTCAGACTCGTATTTTATGCCCGGGTAGAATGGCACAGAGTTTACATGTGAACTCGTAAGCGTTCAATGAATTGGAAGCGACTTTTATGCCGTCGGCTGGGTAGGATTCGCTCCATGACGATTTATTTGTGGCAGTGTGCATCGGGGGAATTATAGGCTCCGTGACGTCATAATTCAGTCACTTTACATGTTCCGCCAAGACAAAAACCAATTTTCCATCTATTTGTTCTTAACTTCCTTACTTTACATCCTTTACTGATCCTTACTTTCTAGCTCTGTTGTTATGTTTTAGATGCATTGTTGAAATATAGAGCTTTTTTCACTGTTTTTTCCGTAACACCTTTCCCCCTTTTTGGCTTTGCTGTAGAATTTGTAGCTTTTTTGTTGAGTTAAAACTCATTTTTGAACATTTATACTTACGCAAAAAGCAAAAAGTTAGAGCAAAAAGTAATCTCTGTGAAAAGTAGCCAGAGAAATTTGATGGTGTTCGTTTTGAATTAGTTTCGAATTTCCAAGGAATTGAAGTTTAGCAGTATTGATGTGAAATATATAATGATGATGCAGAATAGTTTGGTCTCCATATCCGATCGTTATCTGTGTGAAAAATAAACGTGAAGTCTACAATCATTTCTGTATAAGTTAATATGTACTTATTGTTGGTGCAAAATTAAGATTGAAATATGCAAAGAAAACGTTCCAAACGCATAGCTTATAGTACAATATATAACGTATTCTGTCAAGTGTCGTTGTAATGATAGATAAAATATAGTGTGTTAACGAATAATTTATTTGGTTCTCATAAAAAGTAAACTCTGAGCGAGCAAACTAACGTACACGGATATATCGAACTATAGTTTATATGGAACTTCCATCTAATGAGAACCACTACGATCCGATTAATATTTACTCATACTCTTTACAAGAATAGCGAAGTCTCAAAATGAGTGAACAGGTAAATTGTGGCTTACATCGTCAGCGGAATTAACGGATTCTAAGCATCCATATCGTTATATTTCGAGTTATGTTTTTTTAATACAAAACGTATTGTTCAAACTTCTCGATCTACCGTTTACATAGTCGGCGTTGGTTGAAACTTCAAGCCCTGTCATCACTCAAGGAAAACAAGTCGCTTTTTTAAACCTCATTGCTTTACGCAGTACATTTTTATTTTGCTCAGCGTCGTAGACGAATATTATTCTTTGTTTACTCGTTATCTTCATTGTTAAATCGTAGGTTTATTGTTAAATTATTACTTTATCGTCGATTTCCGGAAAACGGAAGGATTATGACCCATTTCCCAAATGTTCATTTTGACACGCATAATTTTCGCATTTTTTCTTGTGGAATTATGTGTAATTGTTGAATTACGTCTTTATTGTGGAATTGTAGCTTTATTGTTGAATTGTAGCTTTTGTGGTCGAGTTATGGACAACAGAGACAGAAGGAGAAGAGCTAACCAAGTGGACAACTGGTTTAAGGGTGAATTGGAACCCTGAATGCGGAATCTTACCCTTCCCCAATCTGATAAGCTAGACTATTACGAGCCCACATCTGGTCATTCACATCAGGAACGAGTTACAAAGCGTGTGCTCTGAGTACCAAGTCACATTTCCCGCTAGCACTTCTTTCTTTCGCCTCATCGCGAAAACAACCATTTTTTGACACAAAGTACCCTTGCAAAACCATTATTAAAGCTTATCTGAATATTAACCAACAGCCTTATACCAAACTATGAAACCTAAATAAGTTGTTGTGGGAGAAGAATGAAGCCTCCGTGTGTCAACATGCTCAAAATGAGCCACGGGGGTGTTGTAGGGTTGGTTTGTGCGATAATAACTATATCACTCGCCCAAATCTGTAAACTGACACCTTCGAGGGCCATTTGTCGTCGAAACACCGTAGCCAAATCGGTGTTGAGATGAATTGGAGGTAGGGAAGTATAGGGTAGGGTGGGGTAGGGTACAGAATAATTGAAGCAAGGGGGTGGTGGAGGGTTGCTGCAGGGGTGTACAATACCGCAGCAATAGTACGTAACCTCGTTTTTCGCGTTCGGAGTTGTCCCCGCACACACCTCGAGGGGAAACTCCCACATGGCATCAGGGACAGGGTCAAAGAAAAGATAGGGCTGTCTAGGGCCTCTATAGTCAGTTGCTGTCCTACGTGGCTACAATCTACCACGGTTGTCGAGGGAGACTGCTGGGAGGACATGAGGGAACACGGGAGGCTTGGGTAAAAAGCCAAAGGGAAGCCGATGTTGACACGCATCGGTCATGTTGTTATGCTAATGAACACATCGTTATTTGGGGGGAAAACGACCTGCTGGCAAGGGGATAACCGAGAGACAACTTCATTGGGGCACCCTCAAAGATGGAGAAGAAAAAAATAGCGAGTAAACTTCTCCCTAACGTTGTACACATGTATACATATAGGGTAACGTACTCAGACAGTTATGTTACCCTCCTTCCCATCAGCCTGGGTTCCTGCATGGGTGGGATGTATGGATCCGCTTTTTTTCCGGTAATGTGTGAAGTCTTGATACTGGGTTCATGGTGCTTAACCCAAACTATATAGAGCGTCACCTAAGAAGACCCCAATAACATCAATCATTTTTCTTTCTATTTTTTCGGAGAATTTTTCTGGAGGGGAGCGTTAAACATCCTGGGTTAATGTGTACTAAAAGAAAATGCGGAAATAAGGTACGCGCTACTTGTGTGACGTATAGAGTGGCGTGAAAGCCGCACCGGTGAAAGAGGCCATTGTTGCGAAAGGGTGTACTGTACGAATGTATTGTACTACGGTTATTAAGAGTGTGTGCAGTTTTAGGAAGAATTCCTTTGTTTTGTTACTTTTTTTTGTAAAACGAGGTTTACTTTGAGAGTGAAGTTGCTTGTACTGTACTGTAATGTACAGTACATTACGTAAGGTACTGTACTACAGGACTTGTCAATAAAACAAACAGCCCTGTGTCAGCTACACGGAACTTACGTGAAAGGTGCAATGGAAAACTAGTGATGTTGTTCCAGAATAAACCGGAAAGGATATTCCATCGTTTTGTTTTCTATCGTTTCCATCTTCCATCGGTTTTGTTCCTGTGGTATTCTTTCCCCTTGCTTCGTGTGCCTCTTTTTCTCCTCAATTTTTGCTGCTTTCGACAAGAAATGTGAGCACACCTGTCTTTCTTTACAAATTCAGGGGATTGAAGCCCTTGTTTGCCTTTTTTATTTATAAATCGTCAGTGCACTGCAAAATGTGTTAGAGAGATGACATTGTTTACGAGTTCTCGTTTAAAATTTTCGCTCCCTGTAGTGACAGCATCCGTAACTCGTAACAATTCGACTGTTCTTGCATATAGCCTTATCGTTCTCGACTCGTTATTTTAGTCAAAGCCCTTCGTTAATTTTGTTTCCCCTCTGTTCGGACGGTCACACGCGTGACACTGTTCGGATCATACGGAATAGAGATAGTACAGTGGCCTACTTGGCACAAGACAAACGTCTCTATTCTAAAGTCACGGTACTTGCTTTAGCGGTGCACTTCGCCATTTCGGTAATATTCCTTGACCCATAGCAAGGGACTCCGAATAGGAATTTTCATTGTTGCCCCGTGCAGTGTAGCTCAAATGGGACCGTTGGCTGGGGTCGTTCTTTATGAGGAGTACATATACGAGTACACGGCTTATTTGGGCTGCTGTTAAATTCCAATGGTATCAACTTCAATTATTGAGACTTCTGATGGTATCATTTTCTTTTGCACAATGTACTGCTCTTTTTTTATTTATAGTTTACATACAACATTAGCTTTAAGAACGTATTTTTAATTGGCTTGTCACTTATGGCTGTCTTCGTCGGAAACATTCGTTACTCACAAAAATTGTGAATTCAGTTCATATTATTAAAACATAATCGAAGCTGTATACAAGGGTTAAGCGAGTTTTATCAACTCTAGCCCGATTTCTCTCAAAATGGCGAACATAGGAGAATACCTAAATGTAAAAAAATGCATATTAAACCCTCTCCAAACCAAAACAGTGTTATCTTCAGGCTATATATGGCCTGAAGATAACACTGATTAAAAAATAAAAAATATTGCATACCAATGTAGGCCGAAGCATATTACTGGCATACTGAAACTATGCAAATGTGTTTCGTTTCCTTCTATTATGAATTATCCCACCATACTGGAATTCCCTGGTGTATTTCATTTTTCAAAAATTTTGAACTCGAAAGTATCAACTATTTTCACTTACTTACTTACACAAACCTACCTTTGGTAAACATTTATGGGCAAATTGGATTATTATTGTTCAGCACGTACAAACAAAAATGAAAAGAAGCCTAATATTCCTATACTAACACCCTGCGATTTCCACCCTCTTTCAAACGAAGTGAAGCTAGCCAGTGAAGAGCATTTATCATAGTTCAGTTTCCGAAATTATGTTATACGACACGTGCGACGTAGACAGTAGCCGTAATACCCGGAAAAGCCACGTGGAATACGTCGACGGTTTCGTTGTGACGCTGCAGAGCGCTGTCACTCTTCACTTCAGGATATTTTCATTGTAGCGCTTTGGTTTGCATTTCTTTTTAACAAGGTTAGAGTGGATTTGCATTTCGGTTAAAGTAGCGTTACAAATTTGGTGTTACGGAGACAAGATTTGGGTAAGGGGGGATTGTTCCATGCAGTGAAGGGGGGGGGGGTATGGGGGTGTGGGATAGAATGTCTCAATTTGAACATGTCCGAGGGGTTTGATAGGATAAGCCTTTGGAGCTACTGTGTAGTCCAATTGTCCAAATGGAGGTTCTATTATGCGTGGAACGAATCAGACTAATCAGGTGGCGTCAAATCATGGCGAATTGTGGCACGTACATAAGAAAAGGGACTTTTTCCTGTATTATGCTGTTGGACTGGAGTAGGACTGGTCCAGGGGAGCCTTCTCGCTGAAAAAGCATTATAAGATGTAAAAGAGGGGGTTGCAATAGAGAAAGGCAACGAGGCGAATGCACACGCGACAAACTGCACATTAACTTGTATGTGTTCAATGACTGCAAGGTTCCGTGCGTAGACTGAACAGGCCAGGAGTACGTTTGCAAGCTTTCGAAACCATCTGTCCAAATCCTATTCAGTTAGATGAGTTGTCTCCCAACTCCTCAATTGATTTTACTCACCTATTTGAATGTCTCTCACTTTGTAAATGCACCTTCCGCTTTTCGGTTGACTTACACGCTCGCTCTATATTAAAACCAGTTAAATGACCCAGAAACGAAACAAAAGCTGCCCATAACACAAAGTTGCTAATTGACTTGTTGCAGTCGTAAATACGCGTTCTTCCTTTTTTAAAAAAGCTGCCTATTGCTTGTTAAACTGATCAAAAGCCCATAACTGTATTCAAAATTCTTTGTTGAATAATTTACCAATAAATTCCCCAGGACCATGTTTTGTTAGAAATATGAACACAAAAATACACAATATACGCAAAAATTAAATGTATGTTATTTAGACTGTTTTCAGAATTCTTTTTTTCTAAATTTCAACATATATTCGCACATAAAGATTTTTTGGCTAATAATACATTTCCGTATAAATAAACGTAAAAATTAAACTATAAACAACTCCTGACATGTATCGCTGGATTTAGCTTGTCAATAAAAATTCAAGCAAAGAGCAGATGCTCACGCTGGTAAAATAATAATAAAAAAGAAACAACATGGAATGCGTGTTACCATGTATTAAAATAATAAAATAATATAATTAGTTCTGTTGGAAATGGTGATACCAACGTATTGGAGACTGTAAAATGAGCCAGTATGCTAAAGTCGTCCCTAAAGATATGTGACTTTGCATATGTGATTGTAGGTTAGGACAAAGTAAAGTATAGACTTGCAACAAGGTGTAGATTTCATGCTGGAAGATAGAAATAATAGTTTGTTTCGAAAAACTTTGGTGCGAAGATTGCGTCCCGGCATCCGTAAAGAACTTGCTATCGTCCCGTTAATGGCGGTTTTGGTTACGCTAGGTCTGTCGATTACACATGCCAGGAAGGAAGGAAGTTGGCCCCTGGCGTTTAGACGCCATAACATCTATGGCCGAGAAAGACTATCCAGCATCCTTAGATGCTATGTTTCAAGGCATCTTAGCTATGCGGGCTGGATGCGGAGGAGGGGAACAAAAAGTGTCGGGCAAGAACAAAAGTAGGAGATGGAGAGCTATACGGGCAACAATGAAAGGGCTGGTTGCCCGCGATAAGACGTGCGAACCCATGCACAAGCAGTGGACCGTGAGTGCGGAACGATGACAGGCTTGCTTTTCTTACCGACTTTTCTCCCCCGCACCCTTCCTTTAGTCGCAAACCAAGTCGTAAATATGGAGCAGAGGAGTACCAGGGGTCATCAACACTTTCTTAACGCCTTTTATAGACTGCCATTAACGACTCAGCTTTTGCCTGCGTTCACTTCCTTCTTCGAGGCTGACGATGAACTCTCACCTTATATTAAGGAAAATATTTTCAATATAGTCTATAATACTTTCAGTATATTATTTTTCAATCTATCATATATAAGGAGAACGTGTTTAATATACTCCCCTTGAAGTAAGGAAAATTTTCACCAAATGTTACGGAGAAAAAAAAGGCAAGGAATTTGTGTAATGTATGTATTGTTTGAAGCTATACACGAAATCTAACTGTGAATACAAGGATAAATCTAATTATTAATACGAGCTCTGCTTACGCCAAATTTCCAAGACAAAAAATGAGGTCGAGGAACCACATATCTGGAATAAAATTCCTGGTCCTCTTGAATACCAGAAGGCAACCCTAGTCGCGAACCCATCATTGAAACACATGTACCAGGAATCATTTTATCCACGCCTATCCGATAAAGGACAAGTTTGAGTTATTTCGGCAAAATAGCTGACGCCGTTTGGCATGTGATTCCTATATAACACGGTTAGGTGCCCGGTGGCCATAATTCGAGAAAATATCAATGAAAAATAAGTTTCCATAAAAGTAGGCTATACATTATGTGGTGCACGTAGCTCCGTCTCCACGTGAAAAGTGTCAAAACTTGCATCTGCGAAGGTTGATCCAGAATTATAATGGTGCTAATCCTCCCGATGGTTAACACAGCTAACAGCACGTGTTAGCTTAGCGTAGCGTAGTAAACACGCGTGTTAGTTTGTCCGTCTTACTTTTGCTCGCTAGCTCCCATTCAAATGACGGTTAAAACACAGCTTTTATCTTAGACGCATCCAAAAGTCTGACGACGATATACCTGTATGCCAAAAAAGTACCCTCCCGCTTTATTTTTAATTGCAGCTACTGTAACAAAACAGGACGAAACTTCTGAGAATTTTAAACCAAACAGCATGCATTTTAGCGCGCCTACAAGTCTGACAAAGCTCACTTTATTGCCATACAATGTGGCTACATGAATAACGCAAAAATGTAAAGTAAAAATTTACTATTGACCAGAGGAAGGGCATTGGCTTTCTGCATAAGAAAATGTCTAACACCATAAATATAATCGATTTGAAAAAATAATCCAATCTCAATAAAAGTATGGAAAATAGTTATCTCATACGACGTTAATACGGTGGTATTTCTTAATTCTTTTGTTAAAAAAAGATAGGGAGCCTTTTTCGCTGCAATTTAATTGAATTTTTAGGAAGCCTCCAGAAGATATAAAGCTGGGTGTAAGAAACACATCGTTAGCTTGATTTGCAAAGGCGGTGCGTCAGTCGTAGAGACTTATTTCGTATGCATGGAGGAACAATGCTCAGCGATTAGCACAGTTGGAATTTTTTTCCTTTATAATTTCGGAAACAACACGCCTGATTCGATTGTTTGCATTTTCAGTTCGTTCTCCTTAGCTGGGGAATAGTTAAAAACGAAGGGTAAATGTCGCTTCGCTGGTTCAGGGTAGACAGTCGGCCTAGACTTTGAAAAGAAACGACATCGAAAAGAAATTGTGCTTCTTCACTACTGGGAAAGAAGTAATATAGAACTGTCTTCTTTAACTCTCATGATTTGACATTTCGTATGCAAATGAACACAATGGCTTAGTAGTGTTGCTGGGGTGCAAGCTCTCTAGGATATTTAATTAGCTCGTCGGCGTCGTTTCCAAGGTGGGAGAACGAGCTAAAAACGTAGGCTTAGAGGGTTATTAGGGTGAAATCGCTTTTGTTTAGCTCTCTTGCGTTTGCAACACGATGTAAATGTGTTCCTCGTTAAAGGGTGGCAGGGGGAGAAGACTAAGGTGATGAGCATTGGCAAGCGTTGCCCAGTGACGAAAAACTTGGTTCCCGCAAAGTTGGGAACACGTTGCTGAGCTTATAACTGCCTTCAGAGAGCAGAAATTCGGAAGACTTAAACTGACTGAAACAGGTAGAGATAACGTATAGCAATTATGGGCTTTACATTGCTTTGTACGCCCAACTTGGGGGGCAAAATGAGTCACTTATAGTGAAGAATTTGACCAGTCTAAGTTTGACTACAGTAATACAACTCGTTAAGCTGCATTCACACTAGCGACATAAGGACGTTATGCCTACGCAACAGCTATACCCAAAAGTCGTCCTATTGCAATAATAAAAGTGCGTAACTTGGACGAAATTAATTTGCTGCTTGGACGTTAATTCGGACATGACACACATAGTTTCTTGTGGAAATGCATGCGGTAACAATGAAAGTTTCTATGCTTGTGTATAATGGCTATACGAACTGAAGTATGTTTTAATTGTTACGTAGAACGCTCCCCGTTCGACGTACACATCCTTTGAGTAAGAATTTTTCCCAGCATTTCCTGGCGCTGCTAACGTGGCTATTCATTGTTACTAACAATGAATGTTCATAGCCAGGGAAGTAGAGACTGAAAATCGGAACTGCGGGAGTTGCATTGTAGGGTTGGGAAATATTCATTGTTGGTGACAATGAATTCTTTACACTGTGGTGTCTACCTAATGTAGAATTTTCCCAATGGAGTCTCTATAATGGTTTCGCAAGACAATAAAGTAAGTGCAATCCTAATTGCCCCAGCTAGAGCATCTTTTGGAATGCGTACTGTACTTGTAAAAGATGTCGTTACCGTTATCTTAACTTCGTATCGTTTCAGTTGCCTTTCTAGGTCTACATTAGTTGACATAATCAGATTTCAAGCAACTTTTGCCCATTTGGTCTGTATAATGTGGCGCTTTTTGCCACCTAACGCCTAATATGCCTGCCATCCAGGAACTTCCAGGCCTGGAGGTCCATGCCAGGATCCATAAAGCTTCTTAGAAAAAATAACAACAAGGAATTTTCGTTAGAGAACAGAAAATTTTAATTCGTTATTGCCCTTCATTACGCTACTTATTCTACATTATCTGTTATTATACTATGTATTTTTTATAATAGTGTTATGGGTTGTTTTTAGAATAATAGTATTTTTTCTCTTATACTCTCCCTATCTAAAATATTTATTAATCTATAACTTATAACACACTAGTATAGTACAGTGTAATGGGCTATAAAATACCAATAATTCGTAGGCGTTACTTCGGTACGTACGAATTTCGATCTGCAAAAGACTAAACGCTGTAGAGGAAAGACACAGGGCGTGTGCTGGCGTAATTGATCCTACTGGACTTGAATGGGGGGTGGGGGTGAAGGTGGGGGAGTACGACCAGGAAGCCGATTACAAGCCGCTTTATTTAGCTTGCCATGTGGGTTGGCCGATTAGGTTTGACTAATATAGATACAGCACAGGCTAAATCAGCGATGTTTGTGCTAATCCGCTTGACGGTCAATTCATCCGCATGTACCGGACATAATGATGAGCTTGGACTACGACACGAAGCTCAGGGGAAGCTCCCCACACAAGCTTCAAGATGAATTGTTTTAACGACTTCCTGAATATTAGGATTTTTTATTAATTTCCTTTTTTTCTTACAATTCTGTGATTTTTATTATTTATTTCTTGTCTGTTTTTCTTACTTCTTTTTTTGTTTTATTGTTTTTGTGACTTACTTCAAGTTTATTTTCTTATTGATGTTTTAACTGCTTCTTCTTAATTCACTTATTAAATTTTTTCTTTAATTTCCTGTTTATTGCAAATTCATTTTCCTGTTTATTTTGTATAGGTTTACTTTTTTGTTTGTATTTTGTATTTGTTTTATTATTTGTAACTGAATTGGGCACATATAGGCTTGCGCCTATTGTTGGCATTTTATTGCTTAGTTATTTTACTATTTATTTATTTATTAGTTACTTTACTATTTGTTATTTCTTAATTACTATATTATTTTATTTATTTTGCGTTTATTTCTATTTTTGTCAAGAGAAAAGAAATATAAATCACTCGAAGGGTAGTGCGTCCTTGTCATTACATAAAGAGCCGATTTGGTTGAAAATATGAAATTCGTTGCAGCTGCTTTGGGTGTGCATACGAGCGTAATCAGGTGAAAAAGTGACCGTTGCCTGTGAATCAAGGCCTCCTGTGCGATGTGAATGGGACGTCCTGTGGAGAACAAGGAGCTTAGCCACCGTTTGACTAAATATACTGATCTAAACATTTTTCCCCTTTTCGCCAAACCAGTTCTTACGTTCCTGCAAAGTACCTTACTACACTCAAAAAATTTCGGAAAAATTGCAGAATGTGTTTCACGTTAATGATCTTCAGTTCGCATTTTCACTCATCTGCAGCCAAACTCTAGTGAAGATTTGTTGTTTTTTTACAAATGACATTGCTTTCTCCCCCTAAGATTGTCTCGGTTCCCTGCTGGTAAGCGTCCGACGTTTGTAGCGCCAACATGAGATGGTCGATGAGGCCCTTAACGCCATCCGCTCTTTCTCTTTCTCCCTCCTTATGCTTTGCGAGTGCTATACACTGTGGAGAATGTAATCAGGAATAAAAGAGACAAAAAAATCTCTCCAGCAACCCAACAGTGCGATCTCCTCAGTAGAACGCGCCTGAGAGGCACTTTACCCCCGGCCTGGGTCCTTTCTTTTCTTTTTTTTTCCTAGGATATTTCAGTACGTTTACTCATTTTTAAAAGTCTCCTTAGGGGCACTGCCTCGTTAAATATTTCCACTAAAATGCTCATCTATGAATGCCTTCACCCGCCGTACCAGGCGACACACGCACATGCATACGTAGCCTTCGGTTCCTAACCGCCATAACTGCCATATTGTTAAAAGAAAAAAGAGATGTAAGTTTCAGTAGAAATCCAGCACAAGAGAAGTTCATATAATTGTCTGTCTGTATTTTTTGGTTACGCGAACTTAAGAAATGCAGGATTTTTTCCCTACATTTTCTCAACGAATAAATGGTATTTCCATAACAATACATTTAGGCAAATAAATACTAAAGAAATGAAAACAAACGAACAAGAAAAATTTGTAACAATTCACTGTATTTTCTTAGGTAGCTAGGACCTAAGAATTACGAACTTTTTAGTAAGTTAAGTCATCACTTTATTTATAAATGAAATAAATGGTATCTTAGAATAAAAAATAGGGATATAAATGTTAAACAAATGGGAAATAAAAGAGGAAGAAAAGTTAATACAGTTTACTCGACTTTCCCCGGAATGACCATAACAAAGAAGAGTCTAACTCAAGCAAGTGACGTGTCCATTGTTGCGTCTAAATTCCAAATAGCTGGCAATTTTTCTTCCGGTGTTCCCAAAATTGAAACGTAACCTTTGTGGACAAAAAACGGGCGGGACCCAGGTAGATCAGTGTAAGTACTAGAAAGGACACAGTCGACGTGAAGGAGGGGTTTGCATTTCAAGTTAAAGTGTCCAAGTGCTAAATTGAAAGCACGAGGAGGGTCTGAGTATTGATTTAGCGTAAAATCCACTTGATTCGTTCTGGTCTTAACTACCGGACCCTCCACTGGCTAAAGGAAACAAGGCGGAAACGTACTTAACACCTGGACCTCATCCTTCCCTGGTATTTACCGCAGGTAAACGCCATAAATCTCACCCTCTTGCCTAACCTTTGCCTATGCGTGTATACTTTGCATTAGTTCCAACGCGGACCCACTATTCTATCCCATTAAAGTGTTCTGAACCAATAAATAACCCCGAAACCTACCACCGTACCTTTTGTTGTATAATGATACTACTATTTACCTAGAATTAAATCATATGTTAAGATCAGAGGGCCTATTCAATAATCTTTAGACGCACATGTGCACTAATCTCAGTATTGACAGACAACTCTTACCTCAGAATTGGTACGCGTACCATGTTGGGGTACATCAACTTGGGTAAAATATACAAGGTTATTCAATGTGCCGTGTTCACACGCATGCGTCTTGGAACGGGGTACATGGGCTTTGCTAAATGGGGGGCCACACCATATGTACAGTGCAATCCCATTTTAATATAGAAGGGAAAATAACGAATAAAATATTACTTAAACAATGATAAAGGAAACGGCAAGAGCATAACGCTGTACTAAAGAACGTAAGTAAAACGTATTGGCCAAGCGCTTTTGGTGTGAAAAGTAATTGTACGAAGTGAAATAGTACGAAAGGGTACCATAATATTACAAGTAGCAATCTTGACCCACAAGTAAGCTGTCATTCGTACAATTCCAATTAACTGTTTTTACTGTACTTCGTGTTAATTTTTTCTATCCATAATGTTTTTCTTATATTTTAACAACTTTTTTATTTTTAAGTGAAAACTCTCATCGTGATAAGAATTCTTACGTAGTGTACCTTTACAACATATCCAAATTGTTTTCCGTGCCTTTTCCTGTAAGTTCGTTCCGAAAAGAAACCGAAATTCCGTCATATAAGGTTACAATTTAAGGGAGTCCATGAAATATAAACCCTCGAGCGTATCTTTTTCTGCCCGATAAACGCCGCGTACTTCGCGTAAAGCCGCGTAGCTTTCGTTGTTCCGTATAGGCCTACTCTCCAAAAAGAATCTTCTCACGCAAGCAGTGTTATTCTAAGCGAAAGGCGTTGGGATAACAATAAATGTTATCATCACCAAGTTAGCTGCTGTACGTAGGTATTTTTTTGTTAGTCAGCTGCGATCTAGAGTCCAAATTCAAAACGCTACCATCATCGTCATCAGTTCTGTTCTATTTGAAGGTCTACGATCATTCGTAATCACGGCCTGCCCTCTAGGCGTAACTTCGACTCCAATCGCTGCTGATTACCAAGTGAGTATCAAGCCTTACCTATGAGAATTGATCTTTAGCAATAACGAAAACTTCCCTTTTCTTCACACGAAGCTTCTGAAAGAATTCTACAGTGAAAGAATCCGGAAAAGGGCGTGGCTTTACACTCGAATCGCTGGCGACTAGCAAGTGAGTACCAATCTATGCCAGTACCTAGTTAACCGCAAGGAAGTTCCTATTTCTTCACAGTGAAAGGCTCTCGAAAAGACACCTAGGCGCACGGAAGTGCCGTGTAGTTAGAATACGGCCATTGGTTTGATCCCGTTTTTCGCACTCAATGCAATATGTAGTTACAACTCTCATCTTAGACGATAATACGTCGAACAATCGACGTGGTTCCTTAAAACTTTTAAACTCTTTCATCTAGGAAATTTTTGTAGGGGTTATAAGAAATGGATTGGATTGGAATATGGTTGGGGCGACCCATCAAGGAAAGTTAGAAGGGGGACTGCCGTAGATTGAACAGCGGTTTCGTCTTTAAAGTCATTACCCATGCTTGGCCAATCGTATGATGTCATTAGAACGTCATCGGCGATGGTCGTGCCACAGGGTTGGGAGAAACCTTTGCTCGTGTCCCCCAAGTTCTGGGGTTGGGGCTTCTACGCCGACGATGGCATATCTGTGCGTGTTGCGGCTAACACGCATGCTTGATTGCACGTTGCCATGGGGATTATACTTGCCTCATATCCCCAAAGATGCGTCATCTTCCGAAAAACTCCATCAACTGACTTGTTGGGCATGGTCGATTTTTCCCTCAGGAATTCTTGTCGCATACAAGCTCTTGCCATCCCCCAACTTTCCTATTTCCGCCGTCAATAAACCGTTTTCCCACGCTGCTAAATAGCCAATTCCTAATGATCATAGGCTTATTATTAACCAATCTTCATTCCTGTCGAGCAAGATTCTGGTCACACTTGGCAAGCAAGATTAGTTTGTCAAATCTCCACAACATTCCTCTTTTCCTTGCAGGGTGGGGGGGGTTGATGAATGAGTGAATGAGTGAATGCTAAATAATAATCGGTATAAAAGTTACACGTAATGACACTGCCAAAAGTCACACTAAAGGGGAATGATGCAGAGTGAGCCTGAAAGACGTTTTCTCCGTTTTATCAGGCGTAACACGGTTTACAAAACGTCTGTGGGTCTGCTTGTCAAAAAGCGGCGTGTCATCAACGTCTCTATCGACGCCTGGCTTTGATGAATGATTTACCAAGCCAGCCAAAACTTGGGTAGTACGTCTCTGCCAAAGCGAGAGGGTACGACGGAGAGGAAAAACGACATACCGAGGTACTTAGCTTTGTGGCTTGTCATGCACCAAAAGTATTCTTTAAGGGGGGGTGGAGGGGTAGAAGCACCCCATACAGCAGCCAAGCAACACCTTTTGAAGCTTTTCATTTTTCCCGATACTTCACAGTTTGGATCACTATAGGTCCTAAGTAGCGCGGTACAGTCTCTGAAGTATTCTCAATTCTTTTCTGGGGGGGGGGGTGAAGGGATAGGACAAGAGTCAGCCTAGCTCAGTATCGGGCCATAAGTTTGAACAATACCAACAGAGGTATTCAGCTCGGGTTACTGAGACTGTGTACTATGCTCGCTTACTGGCAGAACTCTTCAGAGGAAAAAAAAGCGAGTCCCTAAGTATTCTGTCATAAATCACCTGGATCTGCCAGGGAACGACCCGAGTGTTAACACGGCACACGCACAATAACCTTTTGTCCCACCAGCTTGTCCCATGGAGCACCCTCTCGACCCTTCGCGCTTAGAGCTCTCCACAACTCCTGTAACATGTACTTGGGGCTGATAACAACCCATACCCACAATGCCCACACCTTGCTTTTATGACTTGAACCCATGGTTTTGTGGCGCATTGAAACTCATGACTACTTGAAAAACTCTTCTTATGCGCCTTTTGAGGGTACACATACAAATTTGGCGTTCGCTAATGACCTCTGTTCATTTCATTGACCCCATTAAGTCTTTATGATGTCGAAAGGGGGTAATTAGGGAAAGAAGTGGTATGACATGAGTTTTGAAGAGCTTGGAGAGCTAATTAGGTGACAGATCGTTAAATTGCTCTTGAAATGGTGTTTAAAACTGGCCAGACGCGGTACCAAATACAGTATGAAAGAATAAAAATCAAAGAAAAAAGAATTGTGTCCAGAGAGGACTTTTAGATAAACTGCGCGGGGAATTTCATTTTTTTCAGTTTGGAACGTTTGAGTTTTTCTTACTTGTTTTCGCTTTTTTTAGGGGGGAGCTACATGATGGGTACATGTACCTGGTTTCAAGTCATCCATTTAGCCGCAGTAGTCCATGATATACATGAAGGAAAAGAAACGGCATAACGGCAACATCATACAGGCGAGTCTTCATTTATCATGTTGGTTGAATCGAGCGCTACAAGGTGCGAAGCTAAAAGGAAAATAATATGAAAAAAGGACAAGAAAAGCTAATACAACTCTCCGACATGGACAAAAGGGCCCAGCAGCTAGCCAAAAGACGATACTGTCGTCTCTGGGTAGATTTTTCCTTCAAGCCCAACAGCAGCAGCCACTTTTGGAATGGGAGGGTTGGAAGAATTTTCAAAGCTGTTAAGTCTTTCAAGAGAGCAAAGAAAAGGGAAGGAGGCGGATGAACCGTCATTCTTCCGAATTTTGAAGCGGGCCTTACCTCTTGCCAGAATCAGAATCCACCCCCAACCCCCTCAACACTCCAAAAAGCATTCGCAGGAAACCTATTTAGCTTCCCCCCTTTTTTATATAGATTTCTCGTCCTTTGCTCCAAAACGCTTCAAACCTTTGATTCTTACTCTTCCAATGCTCGTTACCCTCTACCCACCCCCTTCACTCTTCCAACACCTCTATACACAAAGCGGGACAAATCCAAGTCAAAGAAGAACCAGGGGCCTATGTATACAATTCCAGACGCTTACCTCTCATTATTCAATGCCATGACGTCAAGTATGAACCCCCAAGATTTTTTTATTATAAAAGGTGTCATTTAAGATTAAAATTAATTTTTGAGCCATTTTTCTTCTATAGTACTCTTAGCGACATCGGAATAAAAAATAAACAAGCCTGACTTGTATTTTGTACTAAGAAACTGCTGTGTAAATATATTCAACAAAGAATATTCACGTAAGTGACAGTGATGCAGCTTTGCGCTCCTCTTTGGGGGAAAAAAACTAGTAGAGCAACGACCTGATATTTCTACTATAAACCTACATCATTCGGCTAACAATAAATTTAGGTACAAAGTTTCGTTGTTACGTCAAGGCATGGCATAAGATATATGCGCAATAATGAATGTTTCCCCTCATAGAACCTGCTTACTGGCAATGGAAACTTTTTATTGTTACCTTATGGCTGGGCGACGTAGAATCTCTGTTATTCGGCTTTTATGCACCCTAACTTTGCGTGGCAAAAGCACATGGATGGTTAAGCCGATAAAAACATATGAGGTAGCATTTAGAAGTTGTATTATACAGAACAATATTTGTCATTAAAAGAGGAACCCATCCAGCAAACGTCCCTACTGCTATCGTCACGGCACTTGCGTGAGCGGTCTCTGCTCTACCCATTTGAGAACGTTCCGTGTCTGAAATCAAGGCTTTCACTATGGGACATTTCATTGTTGCCCAGATCCGTGACGTAGTACTGTTACTTTAGTTTCTGGCCTGATGTTTAAGTTGCTTTTGAGTATTGCACACTGAATTTAATATCCATGAAAGTGGTTTCTTGGCGAATAGAAAAGTTTGCGCAAAGCATGCCGGATAAAAGGACTTTTGCTACATTTCAAGACAGGCTTTTAATGAAAATGAATTATTTTAATTAAAGTAAAATCAAAACACGTACTGTTTCAGAATGTATGGTGTTTTGGACAGCAATGAAGATTTGGGGTAACAATGATCTCCTGGGCTCCAGGATGAACTCGGTCTCTGTGTGAGTTTTCACTGTTACGTTCAGCACTCCCGAGCGTGATACACTACTTTAGGATAGGATCCGAAATGTTCATCGCGGGGGCTGCTGCCTAGCTACTGGAAATTCATTGTTGCCAACAGTGAATTTTCCCTACCAGAGGAGCTGCTTTGTAGCGTTGCGAACTCTAAATACAACCCATAAAGGCTCACGCTAACTGGTGTGCATTTATTTCAGTAATGTGCTTCCATACTACATATATTTTTATAAAATGATGCAGTATTTTTATATATTTTTATATTTTTCACATTTTATATTTTTTCATTTATGTATCAATATTATATATTTTTAGATAACTATATGTTCAATATTTTTTTCGATTTATACAATAAAGTATGTATTAGTTGTGTATATTAGTGTAGTATTCTCTTTTATTTTATTTTTTGCTTTTATTCCTTGTGCCCTTTAGATCTTTTCTATGACAGGTGCTGTGCGTTCGCACACGTTCACGTGTGTCATCTTTATCATGCGTACCGTGCGCTTATTGCCGTGCTTATAGGCCTTGTTTCTTTGGTCACGAGCTTTCCTTTATTGACGGATTGGAAGTAGAGGCTTGCTTTGAAGGCTCTTATGAAATAGAAAAACAATAAGCAATGACGAGTTTTTGCGTGTCTTGGCCTTTGGGTGAAGATGTAATAACATCCCGAAACTTACCTTCCGGGCCAGTGGATGCTGTGTGTATTTAGAGCTTCCTTTTTGGATTGTGGTTCCATAAGATCCTCCTCAGGTTCTTTGGCAAGTCTTTGGGTGGGGGGTGGGCTCTGTGAGAGAGGAAAAGGCAGTGTACAGCTCTTTCTCTCTTTCTCTCTTTAGAAAGGCAAAAACGATGGAGACGGCGACGATTTGTAAGTCCATCCGTCCGGCCATTCTTTCCACAGGAGCAGCCAAAGAAGAAGCCTCTTCTCCTCCTCCTCCTCCGGCGTTTCGCGACACAAGTGTCGGTATAAAGTTGGGGGAGCCTATTCAAACGCAAGGATCATTATGTCGCCGTGATGTCAACCAAGAAAATCTAAGAGCTCGATGGGCTCTGCAGCAGTTCTGAAGGCAAAAGAAGAAGAAGGAAGTTGCCGGGAGGCGACATTGAACACTGAAATTTCTCCCTCTCTCTCACTTACATTGCTTTTGCGTCTTTTTACATTGCTTCTGGGTAAGAAATAAAAAAAAGATGGAAATTCAATGTTTCTTCATGGCTTGTTTTTTTCCTATTCGCAGTGGCTGCTGTACTGGATATCCTCTTTATTGCAAAAGCTTTTGCCAGCCATGCATTTTTGTCAAAGGCTCTCATGCATATGAGAAGGGCTCAGCTATAAACATGGAAACATGGCTACTAGAGTTCCCTTAAATCAAAGCCCTCCCGCTTACCAGTGAAGAATTGAACCCAACCCCAGCTGATCAAGTATTCCTTTTTCATTTTCTTTCTTTTTTCTTCTTTTTTAGTTCTGTTAATTTCAATTTTTTAGCATTTAAGGCCGCCTGTACACTGGCCCTTTCCTATGGACGATTTGCATGGGCAATTTGCATGAACGATTTAGCATGTATGGTTCAGTATTTCTCAAAACGTTCCTAACAGTAAAGCTTTATTTGGCAATACCTAGAAAATAATGAAGAGATATCTCTAAAAAAAAGGCAAAGATAATTTATCGCCAACACGTGCTCAACAATTATACAAGGAACTTGATAGTTTTATGCCCAAAATTTTTATAAAGGGCTTTGTTATTTCGAAAATGTCTCCATGTCGGGTCTTAAGTTTAATTATTTTAGAAGATTCGGTATAAAATTTCTCGGAAACATGCAACAGTTTTTCAGATATGTAAAATGAGAAAAAAGGGTAAACAGTGGCCTTAGCACGTTAAATGAGCAGAATTGGTTACAATCTGCACAATTTGTCAAAGCATACAGTTTAACGTGGATTATTTTACACATTTTATTACATTATTTTATTATAATTATATCCATTTACTTGTATCTTATTTATTGTCTTTTTCATTATAGGAGTAATTTCCTGTTTTATTTTCGTAATTTATCAGCATAACATAGATTTTTTTCTTTCTTAATTTTAACATTTATTTTACTCTTATTTTGTCTTAGTTTCTGGTTTTAATATTAGTCTCATTTATTTACATGGTCTATCTTATTGTGCAAATTGTGTTTGTATTTTATTTGCTGTGTGTTACTTATATACATGATTTTTTTGCGTTTTTGAAGGATGGAGTGTGAACGCTTATTTTAGAAAACCAGTTAAACCTCCTGACCTTGACTGTATTTATTACAAAAAAGTACTCGCAATGAAATTTCATTTCGCGCGTTTTCGACATTCCCGTTGCCAAACGCTGAGGAAGCATTAACTAGGTCGTTCCTTTGTACAACCTTACGCCAAGGAAAAGCGCCCCAGCTATCTTTCGACAGCAACACATCGTTGTCTGTTATGAAAACATCAATAGCCCTATAAGAAAATGAGTAGAAACACTATAAAGGGTGTACGAGCTAGATTGCGTACCCCTCGAGCGGACGTCCAGAGGGGGGAGATTGACGTCCGTGCACAGAGTGAACGCGTGCCTTTTACGCGTACATACATCACAAGACTCGGCCCCCACACGAGAGAAAAAAAAATCAAATACATAGCAAGTCTACCAGTTTGGCATGGGTAAGATAAGCCGGTTGAAACGTCACACGGCCCTATTTTTCCTCCCTCTTTTCGTCCGCCACCCTTGTCCATTTTTTTAACATATGCTCAACAAATTGGCAAGAAGAAACGTATTTTCAATCTCCCCCTAAAAAGAGGGATATTGCCCTCCAATGTGCAATATCCCACACAACCGGCACCGGTACTTTTCCAACACCGCCATCCGGTTTCTTGTTTTGGTTTACACTACAAGAATTTCACGTACTCCACACACATAACACACGCGGTTGGGAAAAGATCCATTACGATTCCGAAGGGTATAACGTATTGGTTACTGATACGTCTTTTGTTCGAACTTGTGTGCTGCACCATACGCGGTTCAGGTGCTGGCCGTCAAGGTAAATGGTACGCCTCCCCCCACAGGTTGGATAAAAACAGCGACAAAGGGACGGGTACCACGTCTGCAAGGAGACATGTGATCCTTTGGCTGCCGCGAAGAAAGGCACGCGAGCCGCAGCAAGAATCCTTGGCCATTTAATAAAAGCCGCGCTGGACCAACGGTACATCTCCACGCGCTGATGGCTGTGCGTAGATGTGTGTTGCGTCTTACACACAACAGTGCATAGCAAGTCTGCCCCCCTTCCTCCTCTTGGGGGGGGGGAGAAGGAGGAGAAATGCCCCCTACTCCCCTTTTTCTCTCTCTTCTGTTAGTAGATGACCTCATAGCTTGACTAAAGAGCTGTAACTAATGAGTTTCGACTGCTGGACCCCAGAAAGATTCCGACGTCCTCCCCAAAGAACTGGGAGGTTATACAACGCCGCTGTTCGGGCGATACCTCCTACAACCTGTTTGGGGCAGCACAAAAGCTCTATTTCTATACCCCTCCTCCCCGTCTTCATCCTCTTCGTCGGGTAGTGTCCCTCTTTGGGTACGCACAGTATCGTATAGTACCTTTACAGGACCACGGTACCGTGCGCAACACGGTCAAGCAACAACCTGAATTGTGAAGGAAGGAAAAAAAAGAAAAGAAGGAAAAAAAACAGCGCTGGTGTACGGTTCCATCCATTTTTTTTTCCTCTTGTGCTCAGGTTAAACGTATCATTTTACCTAAAGTGTTTGTTGTGTCCACAAAGACATTCCATAACTGGATGACACAAAAAATGTCCTGCGTCAGGCCAATTTCTTTTTTGGGATCTTTTTTTTTTGGAGGTTGGTGATCGAAAACTTGATCTTCGTTAATGGAATAGACCCAATTTACAGGTTAACAAGGTGGAAAATGACGGGATTCGAAAACACGAGTAGAGTAGAATTCGGATTTGGGAAACTTATGTGGACCGAAGATAGCACGCAGGGTAAGTATGTAGGGGAAATGGCGTAAACAGTTTGGAACTTTTAGGAAATTCGCTGCTCACATTATCCTACCTTGGCTTTTCTCCACCGTACCAGAAAGACGGACGCCCGTACTACGCTCAAAATATCCAAAACCTCAAACACATTCTCTACCATTGCAGGTGGCTAAACAAACTAAGAGCAATCCTTTTCAAAAATTATCGAAAGAAAGTATTCATTTCAATACGGGAGCCAGTCTAATAAACCCAAAGATTGTTACAGCAGTGGAAATATTTATGAACAGCTCCTGCAATATATACAAGCAAGGCAGGGTACTACTCTAGTTATTTAGAGGAAAGAACATCTGTTTGAACAATTCTGTAAAAATAAAAATGAGAAATCGCAAATAAAGGTCGGCAAAGAGCTTTGCTCACGCTGAGTTAAATAAAAAGAAGAGCACTTCATACACGTGCAAGGCCGTGCCCAGGGGGGTTAGGGGTTTTTACTCCCGCCACGAAACTTCTTGTTTTAGGAAGGGGCAACATGTTTAGTAGTTGAAAATTGATAGCAAATTAAAGACAATAATGGCGGGGTTTTGTCACCTAGCGCGCGGCTGTCACTCTAGCAACTTTTGGTAAAAAAAACTCTAACTTTTGACTTTTTAACTGGCAGCTCTGTACCATTTGTTGAGTACTGAGTATGAAATAAAAAGTCACCAGTAAAGAATTCTATTGCTAATGCCACGGTAATTGCGGGCTTGGTGTCCCACTCCATTCACTTTCGAATGTTCTGCTACCCGTAGCAAAACATACGCCAAAGGAAATCTTATTCTTGCGTACAGCTATTCGGCAAAATAAACAACCGCAGCAAACGGCCTATTGCTAATGCCACGGCAGTTGCGCGAGCGGTGTCCCACTCCTTTCTTTTCTGAACGTTTTGAAAGCCGCTGCAAGGCTTTCGCAAAAGGAGATTTCATTGTTGGCCTGTATTGTGCCGTTAGTGTAGGGCCGTTGGCTGAGGTCGCATTTTGTGCCGAGTGAGGTACGTTTGTCGAACTCGATGTATTCGTCAGCGTTCAGAGCTGTTGTAACTCGCTCATAAAAGTGAATAGACAAATTCATTGCTGTATTTTTTTTTACGAAATCGTGAGACGAGCGTGTAATACCAGAAAATAAAGATTCAATTCTGTACGGAAATGGCGTCAAGACTCGTAACTCGCATAAAAAGTGTCACGTAATGATTTACCTATTAATTGACGGGAAGCTTAAGTGTATACAGTAGTTCTGTAAGAAAGAATGGCGAATAATGTAAAATAGATATTGAGCGTCATACTTGCAATCCCATGCAATCACACGTGCCCATGATGTTACATTATAACATTTACTGAAAAAATAATTAATTACATGTAATAAATTCTGAAATAATCAGTAATAATTGAAATCCTACTTAACATGTGAAATACACTAAAATGTTTGAAATACAATTTACTATCTAAAATAATAAGTAGAATGGAAATAACAAGAAATAACTACAATAGTAAAAAACGACTGGAATAATATGAAATAACTAAAATAATGTGAAATAACTAAAATCATTATCAATAAATGAATAATGTTTAGTTGCCGAAATAATATGAAATAACTGAAATAATAATGAGTATCGGAATTTCAGTTTCTTATTTTAGTTGCACAAATAATTAATGGCTGCCATTATTTGATAACAGAAAAACCTTAGTTAGGCAGGTGTCATAATCGAAAATGTGACAAACTTCCACTTCTTTCATAAGAGGAAAAAAAACGATAAATTTAAGTAACGGTTCGACAATGCAAGTATCAGATCCCCGAGTTAAAATTATTGGCTTGTTAAAGTTTCGTGGTTTGGAGCCTGAAATGCACATTGTTTGACACTAATTGTCCAGGTTTGAGGTTTCTTTGAAAAAGCGAGGGCCAGACCCATTAAAGGTCGACAAAATAAAAGGAAAAGAGTATGATGACGGGGCGGGAATGTTGGCGTACAAGGTTCTCCCCCTTCTTTCGTGATTGGAGTGGGGAGGTCTCGATGGCCGCCTCTATTGGATTGAGGCGGGAAGCGCCCTTGCGCTAAGCCCCGCCTCCTTAGGGATGCAAGGAGCGTGAGCGTGAACGTGTGTGCTTCATCGAGCCTTGGATCCGGCGACGGTCCACGTCTCTTAGCCTCACCTCCCTCTCGTGGCTAGGGTATCCTCCATGGCATGTACCCTCCACCCCTCTTGTACAGAGGGTGGGGCGTGCTGATGGTCTCTCTCTGTGTGTGTGTGTGTGCTTTTATAAAGAGGCTGTGTCGTGAGGTCTAGAAACTTTCGGCTAGATACTCCCCGAGTTTGCCGAAGAACAATTCGGTGTGGTTTGATGAAGCCTGGAACAGTTAGTTTTCCACGCGCACTTGGGCTACTAAGAGGCTGGAAAGAAGTTCAAGGAGGGTGGAGGACACCTTAGACCCAACCTTCCGATCCAAATTCACGAGTTGGTGACCAAGGACCCATCAGTGCTTCCAGGTGAGCCGTGTCGGAAGGGAGGTTGTGAACTTCCTGGGTACCGTGAACAAGTGCAGACGTGAAGCATTTCTTTGTTGAAATCTTCTCTATGTGATACTCTTGTCGTTCTAAGACTGGTGACAGTGACTGTAGAGAAGAAAAAAAAAAACACCGAGCGCTTCACACCCAAATGAGTCAATTGGCACCCGAGCGTGTAAAGTGAAGGCTTTGAAGCTTGAACACGCCAGAAGCCATTAAGGAAACTTGACCGTGACCCCACCTCGTCGCCTGTAATACCTTACACGCACATTAAACACCACGTGAATCTCAAGAAGCGTGAAACAGTAATCCCTTACGAAAAGGGGATTCCCTCCCCACAGAGAACTTTTTATCCATTTTTCACCACAGCTCAAGTGTTGTCCAAAGTTTTCGTTCAAGTCACTTGTCAAGAAATTACCAGAAAACTTCCTTTAAAGATATTGGTTTGAACATTAGAAATAGCTAGACACAGTTACAAAAGAACTGGGAAGTAAACTCCGGTGCGGCAAACTGTCACTACAATAGTGATCGTCTTCGAACTTCTCATTGGATAGGAATCGTATTTACCGCCGGTAAGTACCGTCCGTTGACTGCTCGTATTCGTGACGCCGTGCCCAATTTTCACGCCAGAAAACTCAAGATTTTTCGACCTCAAATGTTTCTACAGGGTTACAGTCTTGTAAGCTGGATTACATATAGTTAACTAAGATCAGGTTCATACACCCAATTTTCCTCGAAAATCCGTGAATTCCTCATTTAGACAGTTACATCCCTAACTCAGATTTCCGGCCTGAAATCCATTTTTTGAATTCAAATTTTAGGTTGTCAGCTTTTAAATTCATAGGTTCATTTCAAGACTCAGGTTTTTACCCTAAAATACCAGCTACCGAATTATAAGCTTGCCATCAAGCTCAATGTCCAGTCCAGATGAGTGTTTCCACTCTATAGTTCATTGTTGCAAAATGTTTAGTCGCTTTTTTGTTTTTCTTTTATTATTGATACATTCTTTACTCTAAAGTTTGCTTGGTTCGTTTTTGTTTTCTTTTCCCCACAACTTTTCTCCAAGCTCAAAGTCACATTCTAGGGAAGTCATTCAAACGTCCGGTCAGTCGGAATCAGAAAAAAAATGGATCGTTGCTTTTTTTTAGGGAGGGCGTCATATTTGGAAGAGGAATCATATTTCCCGTCAGGGAACGCGCATAGTCTGGTTAGTTTCCATTATTGCTATGCGTTGCTAGCAATCCGTAATATCAGTAAGACCCCCCGCCGCCTTTTTGGGTCCTCTCACGGCCCTCCTGTCGAGCGGGTCGCTCTCTGGCCTGGTATTGCCGCTTGGAACGCGTTGGCAGGCTGCAACGCATGTTAACAGAGCTTAAGTACCCAAACGTGTTTACATTCACCTGGTAAGGTGCCATATATTTAACCGCAACACAACAAGACCAGGTCCCGCCGCGCTTTTCATTCGTTAGCGCGTTCCTTTTTATCCGCGGCGCTACTTTTCTGTGCTTCTGCGAGTCTTGTATACTTTTGTGTACTTTTGTATACTTTTGTATAGCCAGCTTAGCGTTACCGCGCCAGTTTTACGACTTTGAGGCGGCCAGTAGCAAGGACATGAGGCTTTCGGGGGGCTTTTAGCTCTTTATTGAGTACAAATTTTGTTGTGTGTCTGCATCCGTAGCAATCAACGGACAAGGACAAGCTGTAGCGATGGTTTTCCGGGAAGAAAGGAGCGCCCAGCGCGGCCATGAGACCGGTTTGTGTATTATGCGGAAAGGCGTAGTGAGTTCTGTAGCGAACGCAGAAAAGTCATTCGTCATATCGAACCAGAGCAGGGGCCGTCAAGGGCCACTTGGATCTCACTCTTAAAGGCTCAATATCGTTTCATATTCAATAGGGGGCTAGACGGCCATAACTGTCACTGTTTGGGGCTTCTTGACACCCCCCAAAATGACTGTTTCAGCTGCAAAACCAGCACCGTGTACAAACAACTCATTCACAAAGATGAATATTCGAAGGAGCTTTTTTTTCATCCTCATACGTCGATTCTTAGGATTCTTAAGGCTTTAGGATTCCAAACTAGTTTAGTGTAGGATGTGGTAATTTTATAGAATATATATTTTATTTTTGAAGCATTTCATAGTTGCTTTCGAGGTAGCAGCGAAAGGTATCAGGTCAATTTCAAAATTAAAAGTTTAGAGGAGTTTGACCAAGATTTCTTTCGAATTTTAATTTGGCATGAAGAGTTTGGTAATTCGAGAGAATTGCGACTTTTTTCGGAGAAATTCTTATTTAATTTGAAAGAATCAGGGAAACGTATGAGATCAATTCTGACATTAAAAGTTTCATTTTTTAACTTTATTTCAAAGCTTAGTTCAGCATGAAGATATTTGTTTATTTTTCAAGACTTTCTTGTTTAATTTGACAGAATCAGCAAAATTCTTCACTTGGAGTAAAGTCGAAAGTAAAAGTGTATTTTTTTTGCGAAACAATATTTCGAAGGCTAATTTAGGATGAAGGATTCATCAATTTGAAAGAATTATATCTTTATAGAAAAGAATATTTCTGCGTTTATTCGAAAGAATTTCTACTTTATTCCAAAAAAGACTTTTATTTAGTTTGAAACGAATCAGCTAGCGGTTGTCAGATCGTTCAATAAAATCAGTTAAAGTGTTTTGAAACTGATCGCTTTTATTAAGTGGGGGACTAAGGAATTATGCAATAGGAAGAAAGAACGTAGAAATTGATTTTTGTGAAAGAGGTGGAATTTCGGTTTTGTATTTTTCTAATTTTCTTTTTTTTTCTTTCTTTCTAGGCCAAAACTGGAGCTAATGTCAGCAACGATGGACAGTAAGTCTTTTGTTACAGGTATCCTTGTTAGCGCTTGATTGGACTTTGTCAAACCGTTCGTCACATTCGGTAGCATAGCCTTTTCTTAGAGTTCACTTGGAACTTTGGGATATTTTCTCTAGCCAATCCTTAACTCTGCTTTACGACGCCAGACTGTTGTATTCTTTTCGTGCTCAATATTTACAAGTAGCTTTTCTTTCATTCCCGAGTTGAAACTACACGTTTGATATCGCTGTAACGAATGGGCAATGACAATGCTTTTGTTTGATTGTTTCGTGCTGTGGGTGACACAGGTCACAGCGGTGTCAATCAATTAGGCGGCGTCTTCGTCAGCGGGCGACCTTTACCGGATGTTACCCGACAGAAAATCGTCGAGTTGGCCCATTCCGGAGCCAGGCCTTGTGACATCTCCCGGATACTCCAAGTCTCCAATGGCTGTGTCTCCAAAATACTGGGCCGGTAAGATATTAACAACACAGAAAAACAATATAGAAAAATTCCAAAGTGAAAACAAACGAAATAATTAAGCGAACTGGGAAGATTAAAATGATAACGAAACAATAGAAAGGATAAGAAAAAAATACTAAAGAATAGGAAAATTTAATTTTTAGGAAAGGAAAATTTATGAAAAAAGCGAAATAAAAAGAAAAAAAATATTGGACATTCAAACAATTGATAAAGTTGAGAAAAATGGGTGCCACTTATAAAACTAATAATGGATATCAGTAAAAAAAAGGATAAAATAAAAGGATAAAATAAAAGAAGAGACTAAAACTTAAAAAAATAAAAATGGAAAAAAATGAAAAAGATAAGGATGAAAAGATGGAAAAACAATAGCAAAGTTTTTCGAAATAAAAAAATGATTACTGATGTGAATTTTCCTTAATGTGAAGGTATTACGAAACGGGTTCGATTCGGCCGAGGGCGATTGGTGGTTCGAAGCCCCGTGTTGCCACCTCGGAAGTAGTGAACAAGATTTCGCAATTCAAGCGCGAGTGTCCTTCGATTTTTGCATGGGAGATTCGCGATCGATTGCTGCAGGAGCAAATCTGCAATAATGACAACATTCCAAGCGTAAGTATCGGATTTGGCTTGATTGGGACCTATTTGGCACCAGATCGATGGCACATATATTTTCCGAGGAGGGAAGAGAGGGGGTTAAGCGCTGTATTGGTTATTTTCTGCTTCCTCGCTGCCAAAAAGTAGTGACACAAGTGATGGCGACATCCCCCGTAATTACAATCCCTTCTTTTGTTTCAACATTTTCGCTTTGACTTTTGTTTAGGCGCAACATAAAAACTAGGCTAATTATCCCTCGCATTCGCAAATTGTGGTGTAGAACATTTTTTTGGGGGGGTGAGGTTGGGGTTGGGATAGGGGGGCAAGGAATGGAAGTTTAAACTTGAGTAAGTTGACAATCTTCTCGCCTTCGATAAGAATCGCCGTACGAAGTCCCGTGACCTGAAAATTAGTTGTTACTAACAATACATTAAAAATCATTACTCAATAATACATTCTCACGTAAGATTTTCTTTGAAAAACCAAAATCAGTTCATTGTTATCGACAAGGAAGTCTTGGAAACGCGTAATTGGAACATTCCGTCTTTCTCATTTAAGTTTTATGGGGATCTTGGTTGGAGAATTTTATTGTTACCAACAGTGAATTTATTCGGAAAAACGTATTGGGACATTAATTATTCCTAAAATAAGATTTTCTGAGAAACTGTTAGAGAATTAGTTACTACCAAGAGTGAATATTGCTAGGCAAACAGGTCGCGTAGTGAAGGGGAAATTTCGTTGTTGCATTGGTGCTATGTTGTTAGAGCACGGGGCTTTGCCTGGGTTTTCGGCCCGCAGCTTCGGCGACGGGAACATTTCACTGTTGCTAACAATGAATTCTCACAGTCGCTCAGAAGCTCCCGGATCTAGTAACATTCACTGTTAGTCAGTGCTGAGTGTTTCGATTAGGAAGTTGATTTGGGGTCGAATTGGGATTGTAGCATAAAGAACACCGTAAAGGTGATAAGGAAAGCCGGAAAAAGAGAAGAAGTAGAAAAAAATTAGAGAAACGACAGTCTATGTGGAGTACACAAGTTTGGTGGGATATTGATGTTGTCAAGGCCCGCTGTGGAACTCGTGAAGACGCGGACTCTCGCGTGTTCTTGGACGAACTTGAGATTCCTCGAGCAGGAAGCCGGAAAAAGTCCACAGCTTTAGCCAGCATTTAGGAATGACAAAGTAGAGTGCAATAACGTACAGTGTAGCGCCAATTTTGCACAACTTGCTGGAAAAGTTTTTTCGTTATGAAACAAGAGACTTCTCTCGTACTTTCAGTTATCTTTCTTCCTCTCATAAAGACCCGTCCTCCTCTGTGCTTCATTCTTCCACCTAAACGCAATACAGAAGAGCAAGAACTAAACTGAACGTAATATTTGATCTTCTTTATGTGGATTTTTTTAAATTGTGTGATTGAAATGGATAAGATGCATATAGAAAATGTTTATCTTTGTTTGTCTGTTTCCATACGACTGTTTTGATTTTTTTATTCCATTCTAACTCTTTTGTCGCTTTGTAACGCCTAAAGGTAATACTGAAGAGTTTTACCTGGTCTTGTTATCTTCTTTTTTTTGTTATTTTTATTTTATTTTTCTTGCTGGTCCCTTGAATTCTTTCTTTTATTTTTTTCAGTTTTAAAAAATCTTTTTCATTTGTTTATAGTTTTATTTCTTTAGTTTCTTAATTTTCTAACTTTCAAGATTCGTTTCTAATTTTCTAATTGAATGGAAGATTGGAAGATTAGCTGTGCTTTCGGCATACAACTTTGAAACTTTTCCGATAAATTTTCAAAGCACAGGAACAATCGAGGGAGTCTCATATAACAAGGTCAGCGATACATCATGGGGATGCACGTTTTGATTAACTTTTACCCCCCTTCCCCCTTCCTCCCACCCCAACTCTACAAGTATCCAAGTTCCTTTGAAGAGCTGGAATCATTAAGAAATTGTTTTTCTTGTGTTAATACTTGCTACTGTAGTTTGCCCTCTAAGACAAACGTTGCCAAAACTTTCCTTTTCAGCTCTGTGACTTTCTTTTCATCCCATGTTCCTCTTTTCAACACAACAAACCGAAACATCATCATATTATCTTGATGAACGGATCCCCATACATAGATACATACATAAGACCTCCAAAAGAAGCTTTTATGGCGATACTTGTCTTGCATGGCCATTATTGTAGATCAATCTAGGGAAGTATAGTACAGAAACTAGAAAGAAGGGGGGAGATTGCGAGAAATCGCTTCCCCTCGCGAAAAAAAAGGAAAAAGGACCTTATGAGGGAAATCTGGTATGTTGTGTGTGTGATAACTTCCTAGTTGTTGTTCAGGTACTGTTAAAAGGAAGACAAAAAAGCCGGCAATCCTTTTCGGGACGCTTTCACCCTCTTTCGCCGTCTCGACGTGATAGTGTTTGACAAAAGGGCGTCACTGGGCGTCCCAGGGACGCCCGATGCTTTCTATAGCATAGCTAGAGTCCGACCCCGACACCGTCATTAGGTGAAAAGCTAGCCTGGAATTAAAATCCACCTCGTTGGGAGAATGAAGCGAGGGGAGCAAGGCAGTGGAAGAATGGGAACCCGAAAAATTGAAGGCGTCCTTTTTTATTAGTACAAAAATGGTCACCCCAAATCATGGGTTTGACTATCACAGAGCACAGACCCCCCTCCTTGGCTTTTTGCACTGTGTCAAGACAAGGAAAAGTCGTTCTTCTGTTGGCTTGATGCGACAAGATTTCCCAACCTTGGGGGGTTGACCTGAAATTTACATCCTATTGATGGATTTCCCCTCCTTTTCGAGCTACTTTCTGTAGATATGCATGCCTTCGGTCTTCGATGTCATAATTGAAGTCATTTAACATTCAACTCCGCCCAGGCAGAGCGAAATTTCGATGGTAACTCTCTTTGCCAAAACTTTGGCTGTATTTGGGTTTTTGAATTATTAGTCGGCTCTGACATGCTAAACCAAGCCCCTCCCCACTCCCTTTGCCGACTCTTTAGTTGAATCTTTCGATTCTATTCGACTCGATTCAGTTCGAATCCATTCTATTCGACTTTATTCCATGTTATTCCACTCTCTTGCATTCTATTCGACTCTTTTCGATTCTGTTGGGCTCTATTCGATTCAATTCGAATCAATGGGAGTAAATTCTAAGACATTAAAGGTTACCTAACTTGTTACGAGTAAGGCGTTACCTGTTAATGTGTTACAATTACGGGTAAGGGGCACAGACAAGGCTTTTTGTTCCTGTTGGCCCCCCTGTAAGTGGACACAGTGGGGGGTGGGGGTGAATTCGGTAAATAGGACATGTTTTCCCCCTGTCTGTGAGATCCTTTACGTTTAGTGGTCTCCTAGGGGCGTGAGATCCTAAGAGGGTGGGAAAAACACCCCATGTCACAACATTTTCACCTTTGACCCATGTGAAATATGTCGATAATTATGACGTTGTTAACCTCAACCGTGGGTAACCGAAACATTTAGTGTGGGGATTTTGCATTTGTTAGGTTTCGTCCATTAACCGAGTGCTGAGGAACTTGGCGGCTCAGAAAGAACATCAGCAGCAACAGGCTTTGCCCTCGCCGGACTCGGTGTATGACAAATTGCGGATGCTCAATGGACAATCGTCGTGGCCCAGACCCAACAGTTGGTACGTAACCTTGGTTGATCCATATAATGCATTCAAGTCGACCAGTATTGTGTAATTTGCAGTCAAAACGAAGAAGTTCGTTATGCCGATTGCTGGCGTATTGATTCTTGAGTTAAAAAATAGGTTAATTTTCAATAATAATTGTTCCTCCATTCTTCACATAATTCCTTGAAGAGCATAAGTACAATATTTGGCGAGTGGACGTCGAGACACAAGCAATACTATTATATTCGGTTCTTAAGATTGAATTGTTAAATGAAAACTCGCTAAATATTCCAAACCGCATAATCCTATTAGTAATTGTAAATGGAATTTACAAGTCTTTTTTTTCACCTGTGAAAATCTCCGGTCTTCCAAAACAACTATTTTCCCTCTCTTCTTTCCACAACTTTCCCATAATTCAAAGTTAATAGCGATTTTGATCATTTTCGTCTTAAATCAAACTTTGTAGCATTTAATCATACAGAACTAAAACAGCTATAAGATTTTCTATTCCCCCAAGTAATAATGCAGTAGAAAATTGCAATAATAAATAATGATTATACAACACTTTTGACAACCAGTACACAAAGACTAAAAATAACACCACCTACGGATCAATTTCTTATTCTTTTAACGATCCTTTCTTTCTTAATCTTCTTACTTCCATTATTCTTTTATTCTTTTATTGTTAATTCTGCTCAATAGATTTCCAATTTCCCACCTTTTCTACCATTTCCATTTTTTAATTCTAACGTTTCTTATTTTGTTATTCCTCTTTAAGGTTCAGTCCAATTTCTTATTCTTTTATTTCTTAATTATTTTCTTATTCTTTCATTATATTAATGTATAGCGTTCAATCCAAATTCTTCTGCTTTCCTTCATTTCTTTCCTCATTTTATTTCATTCTTCGTTGTATAGGTATCCTAACGGTGGAAGTGCCATGATGGGCGGATTAGCCACAGGTGTGGGAACCGGAAGTCCTCCCTACACCCCTTTACCGACCAATACGAGCCCGTTACCTGCCACGATCCATCTCACGGACTCTTACCTCCACAAGAAAGGTATCAATCCTTACCTTCTCTAACTCTCTTACCCGTTTAGAATGATCTCTGTAATGTACCTTAGTTACTTCTTTGTCCGTTACGGGGCGCAGTGAAACTTTAACACTAATGGATCTGGGATAACAAATCATCCCTTGTAGAGCCTACAATGGACATCGGTTGATACCGAAACTTCTGGCGTGTACACTACCTTACCACTTGAATAGACACAACCAAAGTTAAAAGGGGAGGAAGGGGGGAAAAAGAAGAAAAAGGGGGAGAGAAAGTTCTATGACGGACATCATGGGTCAGTGCAGTAGTCTATTGTTCTCCGGACATATTTCCTCGTCTTTACGGCACACTGGGAATTCCTATCTCCCCCTTTTTACATGCAGTGTGTCTAGTCCACCAGAGGGCGCTTTGTGCCGCTTGTGTTAAGTGTTCGGCTATGCGTTGCCGAAGCAACGATGGAGAGTTGATAATACCGAATAGGAATCTCGGGCGCCGGACGCCAACGGAATGCATATTACTGGCGTGCTTAGTTGGGGGGGGGGCTGTGCCCCACGCACCCACCCATGGTTACCAGCTAGTAGCAATGTGACAAGCATCTCCGGACTCATTAGTCGTTAATATCTTATTTGTCCCTAAAAGACACCCTAAAAGTCGACATTACAACCATTTACCTGCTAACGTATAGGAAAGCGATAGGAAGCGAGAAAAAGAGATAAAGTTGATTGGTTAAGACTTGACAAGAGAAAGAGACTTCCCCAAGGCAGGGAAACTTCATCTTGTCATTAATCATTTTCCCAAGCCCAGCCCCTCTTTTGTTGCCCTCCTTTATGGCTTGGGAAGACGAAGAAGAAAAAATACGTAAAAAAACTTGGCTGCCACCTAAAACTCCCCTAACAAATAAAAAGGGGAAACTTCCCAAGTACTTCACTGTAAGTATTAAATTAGAAACACATCTCCGGCTATCTCTAGATTAAAGAATTTTCCTCTGAGACCACAAATCTTCTGTGTTCCACAAATCTCGTGCAAACAATTGCAATTTTTTACTTTTTCAGAGAGAGTGGCAAGAAGAGGAGGGGAGTTACTCCTAGCATTATTTCTTCAGTTTTTTTCTGAAAATGGGAGGGGCAAGTGAAAGTAGAGGTACTCAATAACATTATTTTCCCCAGTTTTCTGATTTTCTTGATTTTCCTATTTTCTTCTCAGAAGAGGAAAGAGGCATCTAGGGTACTCGTTGTATTACAATAATTCTACGATATTTCTTTTTTCTTCTGGAGAGGGGCAAGATGGTAGGGAGGTTTTCGTAGTATTGTCTCTTCTAGTTTTCTGTTTTCTTGTTGTTTTTTAGTTGTTAGTAATTTCTTAGGTTTTCTTGATTATTTAGATTTTTCTTGAGTTTTAGATTTTTCTTAATTTTTCTTGTTCTTTTTTATTTTTCTGAGGGGTATGGAGATTCTCATAGTACAATATTATTCCTTCTAGTTTTCATGATTTTTAAGTTTATTTTTACGTAATTTCTTAGATTTTTCCTAAGTTTTAGATTTTTCTTGAAATTTTAGATTTTTCTACGGGGCAAGGGGCGGAGCGAAGGTGGATGGAGGTTCTCGTATTATTATTTCTTCTAGTTTTCTGTTTTTTCTTTATCTTTTAGGTTTTTCTAGTTTTTCAGATTTTTCTGTCGGCAAGGGGAGGGGCAGGGAGGTAGCAGTATATTTCCCGTTTATGTAAGTTGTTATGGCTGCCCTGGCTGTTTAACCCAGGAAGTCTTTTTCGAACGAAGGTCACATGTTGGGAGTTAGGGAGGGCGTCGGTGCTTGACGACCTTTCGGGTGCCTTTTTTGCAAGTCAAAAACGGCAAGTAGGAAGGGAAAAAAAGGCTATTGTTGCAGCGAGGGTGGAAAGTCGGCGGGGTCAGGCCCTAACGACACGCGGCACCCAGAAACAATCACATCCCAGAGACATCTTTATTGACCCTTGTGCAACCCTGTCGTCAATGGGGGGGGGGGGTCCTGTAGTTTCGGCAGCCAACGCATCTCAATCAGACTAACAACGCAAAAAAAGGAACATTGTCTTTTTATTTATTTTTTTTCACCCCCCCACCCCCCCTTTTTCCTTCACAGGGGCCTTGGAGTATTTTTGTTGTGTACTAGGGTAGATGTCTATGTATACATGTATGTATACATGTAGCTATAGGGTGCAAAAGCCAGGCAGCTCTTGAAGTTGTCTGCCACGTTCTCTTCTCCCTTCGTGGCAACCGTTCGCATTTTCATAATGGCCGGAACGGATCGATTTGTCATCTCTTCTCCGGCGCTTGACTTAATGAGACTCGCGGGGCTCTCGAACTCCGAACTCGTTCAGTACCGGGTTGCTGGGAAGACTGGGCAAGAAGGTTTGGGAAACAGGAAGCATGGAGATTTCACGCCAGTTTAACCCTTCTTTTAACTGTGGTAGAACTCCAATTACGCGTCCACTGTAGACCCTTGTGGATCGAAGGTACTTGAAGTACCAAAAAGTTGGTATAAGTTTGCGGACAGTTGATACTAAGAGCTAGGGACTAATGCTAATTTAATGCTTCAGCTAGTGTTATTGATACGAATAGACTGAAAATTTTTTAAAAGAGGATTCGCCAAGATTTGTGGTGTGGTAATAGAAAGGAAAGAGCGGTTTCAGCAGCTAATTTTGCATTCGCATGGATGAAATTAACTGTGAAATAACAATTATTAACGTAAACGTTTTTCCACTTCGCTTTTACGTCACAGACTAGGAATATTCATTGTTGTCAGCGGTGAATTTTCTTGGCTAGTGCAGCGCCTCGCGGTGGCAACATTTGGTCTTCGCAAAGGTTCAGCGCTGCCACGGTAAAATTCACTGTTGCAATAGTGAAATGGGCATGCCTTCACTGTAGAACTCGCGAATCGAATTTTCATTGTTACTCAAGCATAGTCGAAGTACAGTACGCAGCACAAAAAACGACCCAAACAAATCGTCGGGTGCCTAACGACCCGGCAGTTGCGCGAGCGATGTCCCTCTTTTGCCTCTTCCGAACGTTTGTGACCCGCAACAAGGCTTCCTCACAGTGGCTTGGGCCATTAGCAATAGGAAGGTTTGTTTGGGTCCTTTTTTTATGGGTAGCCTACTGTACAAAAGGGGATAACTATATTGTGGCTTGTGCTTCATATATATTTAATTCTTAACTATAGTTAACTGAAAATAACAATGAAAGCACAGTTTTGCTGACGAACATCTTGATACGTTTAAATGACCGTATGTAAAGTTCAAACCGCAAGTGAAAACCACATGAATGAAGGCGTAGAACTAGGCAAGTTAATGATGGAGTTACTATAGTAGTTAACATAATTGGTATGGAGATAACTAGAGTTGTACTGCATTACGAACGTAAAGAGAAATCTTCTGCAGTCATCCGGTCTTTTGTCCTTTTTGTAACTATTTCCCCTACGGTTTACGCCTCGTGTGGTACGTAAGAGAGCTTTACACGCGGATGTATGCTTGCTTAGATATGTAATGATGTACAGGAAGGTTTTGGGCGCATCAGTTTCGATCTCTGCTCAACAAACCTTAGCGCAAGATTCTCCGAGAGCTCTAAAAAAAGAAGAGAGTTTCTTTTTGTTTTATTTAACCCAACCTATTGAGCAATTACCTGTCGCTTTCAGGGTTGTTAGGACATTTGGCCATGCAGCAGCGTTTCTCTCTTCCCCTTTTTTTGCTATTACCCCACAGTTAAGATTACCGGGGTAACGGCGCCAGAGCAAGATTTCAAGTACCTTACCAATATCTACCTCGTTTCCTACTAGTTGCCTGTACTATACCTCGAGTGTATAATGCGAAGCACGACAAAATTGGAAAGCTTCCATGTATCATTGCTTTTCCCTGCTTTAACCTTACTTGGATCCAATTCTGTACGTCACTACTAGAATTTCCAGTCAGTTAACCTATTCAGAAGATTTTGCAGGCATTTCTCCGTCTGCCTGTTCCTATTCTAATTATTACTTTGGTCGCAAGTCATCAAAGTACGACCCGAATAACGCAATTGTGACATGCACGTTACTTCCAACTTTACTTTCAGTGCTGGAGGGGTCAGTAATGTGCAACTGGAGTAAAAGAGTTACATCCGTTACAATTACTGTTCATGTGAACTCTTGTTCGCTTCACATTACGTGTTTAAGAAATAGTCAAAGAAAAAGTTTCCTTTAAATTACTTGTCAGGTTTGTACTATCTTAGCATAAGTACCGTTAACATTAAGCCAACGATAACTAGTTTAGAATAAGTTGCTTGCTTTACGAAATAACGTTACAAATGATTGTGCACCGTTATTAAACTGTAAGTTAACAAGTTTTCAGTAGCAACCTGCAAAATTACGTTTAGTACTTGAAATATTGATAACATGTACTACGTGCATGGCTTGAACTTCTAACGTGTAGTACGTGTATTGCTTGAAGCAATAACGTCCATTACATCAATTGTGTAAAATGAAAACATGTACATCGTTTATTACTCAAAGTACTCAACGTTTTGTTTCAGGTGTATATTAAGAAACATGGTAGTCACTCACTTATCGCCTGAGCAATAAGCGGTTTAACCATTAGACTTCATACAGAACTGTATTCGACCGATTTGTCTCAAAATCCCCCTTTAGTCATTTTATTGCTAGCTTTTTGGCCCCAAAAATCATACGATAGCACATATTGGTGTATTGATAAGGGTGTGTAGTGTACTCAACACCCCGAACGAGCAAGAATTACCTCCCCTCATATACTACAACCCCTTATAAGTCCAACAATAAGTTCTCCCCACCCCTCTCCATTCTTTTTTTTTATTCTTATGTCGTGCTTTGGCTTCGGTGGTACATAACAGTTAAGGTCGCAGGCCTTTCTACACCCCCCCTCCCCCCTTTAGCCTGTCAGGAAAAGTACAAGAACTGCAGCGTGGCACTAACCAAGGGGGGGATGATTAAAATAAAATCATCAGAGTGTAAGTAATCCTACTGGGTCACATGCACCTTGGCCTGCTGCATGCAGAACTTTTACATTGTAACCTAGAAGCTCACCCGAATATCTCTCTCTCGCTCTCACTTTAGAGAATGGTTCGCCGAAACTTGGAAGGCTGATCATGTACCCCATTGTTAGAGAAAAAGACTAAACCCATTTCCCGCGCTCTGAGATTAGGACGCGCTCTCGATAACTGCTAAATACTCCCTAAATTGAGAATAACCTTCCTGGATCGCAAACACCCCCTATTCTCGTAAAAGAAGATGGTCATTAACTCAAAGCCTATCTTACTAATGGTGTTAATGAACAACCCCTTCTCAAAAGATGTTTGGATGAAATCTTGTAGGCGCTTAACGATCATTTGGTATGCATTTCGCAGACAGTACGATTCCGGTAAGGCCGTCGACCGAAAAAGCTTAATGGGTTAAGCCTTTTCCGGTACCGGACGCATTGGTAGGCTAGAATGTGTGAGCTCGGAAGAATGTAAACATTTGCGGAAGAATGACTCTCAAGCGATGAGTGTTTTGTAACCATTCGGCTAAGAGGGAACAGCAATTAAGGAGATACAAAGCTACAGAAATAAAATATATTTCTGTCTAAGACTTGATTAAGATAAAGATAAACTACGGATGAATGTAACAGTTATGACAAAATTATGCCTAGAAATTATAGAGCTAGAAGAAAGTATTCACAGATTATCCTGTGACCTATTTTAAATTCAGAAAAAAGTACGAAAAGTAAAGTTAAAAGATGCTTGAAACCAAACTGTTTCCGTTTGACGAAATACTTTGGATTGCATTCCGACTCGGATGGCATTAACGGTTTTTGGGTTTCGGGTGGCATTAACAGTGCTAACCTATAAATACAGTAGGAACCGATCTTTTAAGATTATGTTTTAACTTACGAGTTCTTATTAATCTTCCTAAGGTCTTACTGTGATGTCCTAATACATCGATTCCCCACATCTCTCGAAGAATTAGTAGGTATTAGCTCGATTCATACAAAAAACTTCCAACCACCATTTCTGCAAAAAACTCGTTACTTTTTATAGAATTTTATGTAGTTTTTTTTTCTAATCGAATACTATTCAGAATTCAGCATGTAAAAAAATATATAACAATATACCATATATCAACAAATCAGAACAAGCAGCGTTGCCAAATCGCAGTGTAATTCTTCTGGTCTTAAGCGTTTTTGTTTCATTCGCACCTAGGCATCACTTTTGGCTCTTTATACCTCGTATTAAAATCACTTGAAAAATGTTGCAATGTATTGTGATTTTGATGAATTACATTAGAAAAATCTAGTCTTTAATTTTTTGTATATATTTTCTAGCCTTAACTACATTGAAAGAACATTCTTACCGAATTTTTAGATATTGAAAAGAAACGTAACAGTGAAATCAAATGAAGCCCATTCCTCCTAGTCCCGTTAGCGAAATCAACATTTATACAGCTCTCTCATAATACAATTTAATATTGTCCAATAATTTCTTTACATAAATAGTTTAAATTACATACTCAATCTTCAACACTAAAGATCTCAAATATCTACCGTGTTTTATATCCGTCAAGAGGGCACTGCAGTCACGGAAACTACTGAGTTACAGAAATAGCTTAACGTTCTTCCATAGATCTATTTGCCATGAGATAAGTAAAAAAAATATATCGAAGAAAACTAGTGCGACGAAATAGAAGCTAGATTAAAAGTAAGTTAAACACAGCAATCCAGTTTTGGGGTCGTTTAGCTGTGAAGCTTGTAAGTCATCCGTTTCCTTGTGTCATCCTCAGCATCCTTTCCCCTTCCCTAACACCCTTATCAGTCGTTTCTGGGCGACTGACTTGCTCGTCCAAGTGAAGGTAATGCGGCAACGTTGCCGAGGTCGTTTCCGGCCCGTCGCCGCGGCCGTTTTCTTCTGTTCGCGACCTACGACCTCTCGCCCGCGATCAACTTTCGTATCGGGAGACTATTTTTCGCTATGGCTGGTGTGTTTGTGTGTATGGCACCGACAGCGATGGATGACATAGTCCCCAAAAGGGCCCTCCAAAAAAAAAGAGCAGAACGCCAGTATAACCAACTTTAATAACCCTCCCGCCTTGCACTCCTAAATCTATTCTTCACACACTGTTGGGGTGTGTGAAAAGAATCTTGTCGTTGCCAGCGGTTTTGTAACCCAAAAAAGCATCTAACTCTTCCGTTTCTTCTTTTTCCTTGGATTATACAGACGACTGTTCAGAAGATGCCAGTTCCGAGACTTCGAGATCAGCCCCGCCCACCCCGACTACGACCACCCCGTCGGATGACGACCAAGCTCGCTTGCGGCTGAAACGGAAATTGCAAAGAAATAGGACCGCCTTCTCTGTAGAACAGATTGAGAGTCTTGAAAAGGAATTTGAACGCACACATTACCCGGATGTCTTTGCCCGCGAGAGATTGGCCGCCAAAATTGGTTTGCCCGAGGCGCGAATTCAAGTAGGAGGATGAAATATTTTAACAGTTGTCATTATTTTCGGTTATCAACCGTTATTTACAGTTTCTTAATCAATTCCAATCTATCTTGTGTTCAGGTATGGTTTAGCAACCGACGCGCCAAATGGCGGCGAGAAGAGAAGTTAAGGAATCAAAGACGCGGGAGTGACGCTCCCACAAATTCCTCTAATGGGAACACCACGCCCCCTAGGATGAATACCACCCCTAATTACAACAGCAGCGTGTATACTCCTAATATTACCACCACTATGGGCGATTATAGGTAAATTAATTTGTTTAAAAACATCATTGCAAAGTGACCGCAGCCATCTTGGATCCAGCCTATCGAGAAAGTGCTTCAGAAGGATACAAGATGGCCATAATTAAAATTCACAAATGGCGGTATTGGATTATCCTTAAAGAAAAGAAACTAGAAAGCAGAATGAAATTATACCGAAAACAATAACGAAATTCCATGGCTTATTGTAAGCTAACTTATTGTTAATTTTCCTTCTGTAGTTCCGCGTTCCATGGCATGAATAGCGTTACTAGTTTTCCCATGAACCATACCGGTCCAACAATGAATTCCATCCACCCTTCGCCGTGTCTTCAACAACAGCAGCAACACCAACAGGCCCAACCCGCCCCTCTGCCCCAAGCTCAGCAACACCCAGAAGCATACTGTATGAGTAGGCCTACGCCCACGTACGATTCGCTTGCCCTCGGTGCGTATAGTCAACGGATGGGCGTCGGTATGAGTATGACCACTCCCCCTTCTTGCAGCGCTAGCTTGCAGGTGCACCCAGCTCAAACTTACCCCCAGGGCATCAACCACCAATACGGACATGCCGGTATTTCCACAGGTTTCGCAATCTTTCCTTTGCTTTTCACTATCAAAGCAATTTCCGATGACTAATTTTGTTTCTATTGCCGTTGTATCATTCAGGTTTGATTTCTCCTGGTGTATCCGTGCCAATTGCAGTTCCTGGACAACCTCACGAGCTGAGTCACCAGTACTGGCCTCGATTGCAGTGATATAACGTTCCGGACAAAATAAGAAAGAAATATTCCTAAGAAAAGTCGCTTTGTGTTACAAAGCTATAACTTTTTGTGTTTCGCATTTGCTTGGCTGTTTTCGAACAGAAAAGAATACAATGTAACGTATGTGTGGATTTGAGTTCCGGAAAGCGAAATTCCCCCCCTCCCGCCATTAGGTACGCCAACATCCCTAGTTGGTGAAATTAAGAATTGTATGGTCAATCGGCATGCCTAATTCAGTTCATATTGTGTGTCTGTGAAAATATACCTTGACCGAATGGGAGGAGCAACGCTGGATTGCTTAAAGACCAAGTCAAATATAGTTAAATGGAGCAAAACGTATGCATGTGGTGTATGTAATGAAGAGAACAAGCGATACAAACAACTGTCATGACGTAGTACCAATCTTTAAGTACCCAGCATGCTATCGATTTCCAACAAAAGATCATCATTGTCGTCTTCCATACCATTCTCATCCACTTTCTCATCACCGAGCTCGTCATCCCATAACGAATCATCGTCCAACGCTACAGAATCACGTGTTTCTTCAGTTGGGATCCCCTTCTGGCCCGTTTCAACCACGGACGCTACTGTCGACTCAGTTTGAGTCAATGGTACCAGGTTGATGTTATTTTGGACTGGTTTGGTGGTATCAGCTTCCATTTCTGTGGTATCGGGAGGCTTAATGCTGTCTGGTTGTGTCTCTAGGACAGGATTGGTGTCAACTTGCTGTAGGTGTTCTGGGGAATTGACTCTCTTCAACTTCATTGGTCTGTTATTGGCGTGAGCGTCGGCAGAACGCTTCACTTTCAACTTCCGGGGTTTATAGTCCAGTATTGAGGATCCGGGACTATTGGGAGTAGAGTTGGTTGGGTTTGTACTTGGTTTAGCATCAGGTGCAATAGCACTGTTGCTGGTAGTGCTCTTAAGAGCCACGGACGAGTCGGTAGGTACTTCAGTAGGCGTGGCATTTATTCCCGACCTACCACTGCGCTCCGCACGGATTTCATCCAAAGTCTTGACGTGGAAGTCTGACGAAGATGGCGATGAAGATTCTTTCTTTGGGGAAGATTTATTTGATCTGTTGTGGTCAATGTTCTCCTTTTTACCCATGCGATTTCTGGCTGTAAAAAGTTGCTTGGGTGCAGTGGGGGCGGACTTATTTTCCTTTGAGGGGTAACTGTACACCGCGGCGTCTTCTCTCTGGATCCTTTCGAGACGAATCTCTTCCAAAGACTTGATTTGTAGCTCCGGGGATACTGTCCGCTTCTTCGATGGCGTATTCGGCGGAAGACTTTCTCCATCGGATTCTTGAAAAAAGAAAAAATAGAAATAAATTAATAAACGTGTAAATTAATTAGTTTTGTTATTTTCCGATTTGTACGATAAGTTTGGAACTTGTGACCGTCTTTCTCTTTCAACTTGTTGAAAATTCACGAGTTAAAAAGGCAAGATTAAGACTACGGTGGACCTAACCGCGCAACAGGGGAAATATTTGTTAAACGGCGTAGGCAATTTCGCATATGCTTAGTATTTCAATACAAAATCAGTATCTCAGTATTTAAATACAAAATCTCGACTGTTAAGCTTTGGATCGTAATGCCTAGTGCAGGTGGTTGAGACTTTCTTTAAAAAGTTCTTGGTAAATCTGTAATAAGCGAATCAAAAACAACTATCTTCTGAAAAAACATTTTTGAACATCCGGTCTCAAATTGCATTAAAGCACCGTTTACCTAGAAATTTTGGTGTTTAGACCCCCTTTACTTTGAAACATTGCTTTACCTTCTCCCAAACTAACGACAACTCTGCTTAGGGAACCTTTGGAATCATCAATGTCGGCAATTTTAACTGCATCTTTCGTCCCTGAACGATCTTCTGTGATTTGGGTAGGCGAAGGTTCACGGTCGTCACCTTGATAAAGTGAAATTTTAGGATAAGCTCTTGATAAATGCAAGAGAAACTCACTATCTTTACTGGGTAAGCTGGCAACTGGTGGTTTATCCTTGGATTTCACGTGCAAGAACGGGCAATGAGGTTTTAAGCAACCAGTGGGCTGAGCTTCCCAGTAACAATGTATCTGATTACGGTTTTTCTACAATAAAAACATTAACACAGCTAGAAAGCCTTACTTTGTGCGATAAGTGTAAGTACTTTTAGTTCCATGTGGCGGAAAGTACAGTGGACTTTTTTGCATTGGCCTTGTTGCCAATAAACACACGCGGTTTCGGAACCCATTGCGGCTGGTTCATGGCGAAAATGACACTGGTCACCTTTGGAGCATGTTGAATAGTAATAAAAGTAGCAGTCTTCATTGGTGTTATTGGGTTGATCCATTTAAAACTTCCACAACTTTTCTTGCCAAACCGATAAGCCAACAGCTTCCAAACCTTTTCCAAAACAAACCAAATCCTACAGCTATCTTAAGTGACGAAATGCGAACTGCGGGCTAAAATTTAATCTCTAGATGGTTATTCGCAGTGCAGTAGCTTCTAAGAAGATTTGACTTCTAAGAATATTCTAAGTAAGATTTGAAAGATTTGCCATTGACCACTGTTTAAGGAATAGAGTAAATACATGCATATACATTTAAATTTATCTTTTTTATAAAAATCTTGATAATATTTATCGAAAATATTTTTTTAATATAATCTCATGGTACTGCTTAGTTATCAGATCGAATGGGTTGCACAGTTGTTACACGGAGGTGTAACAAGGCGGTTCGTCGTTGAGAAAATCAAACTTCACAAATTTAGCTGTTTTTATACAAAGAGGAAGTACAAATTATCGAATATTACATTTCGTCAATTAGTGCTACACCTGCTCGTGTTTTCCGGAACGCATGCACTACAAACCTAACAAAATAGAAACCTTGTTTAATTCGATTGTCGACTTGTTCTGAATAGGAGGATGTGAACTAAAAACTTTCTCTGGGGTCCAAATTTTCTTACAGCTTAGCTGCAGCTTATTTCCCTTGAAATTTCTTGCGCGGAGAAAACCTGCTCTATACCTAGTTTCGAATTCCGCGCGCATGGGAGCTGAATTGAAAGCATTGCATGACTATAAAAGTCCGACAAAGGACATTTTGCATTCGATATTTTTAAAATTAATGACCTAAACTCATTTTAATTTGGCTCTAGAACATGTTCCTTTATTTACCCTTTTAGTGACCAACGTTGCACAATACCCAATTTCCCGCCATTCCACAACACGATGTCTCTGGTCCACAAGGTGGTTAATCATCATGCATCAAACGACGTGGCAACGTCGTTTACCATTTCTGTTGTTGACAAGTCGTGCCAGAGCCGTTAGGAACTTGAAAAATTCCCTTACGTGGAAACCAAAAGAGTTTTCTTGCAGTAGATGTAACTTTTTTAATTAAATTTCTTACCCTCACCTCGAGGTACGTTAATCTGTGAAATAGTGCATTATTAATTCTAGTCAAGTAGTTTTTGTTTAAGTGCTGAATTAATTATTTATTTTCACGGAAATCTTAACATCAGCTGTGTATTGTCCTTTTTAAATCTCTTGCTCAACTCATGACTTAAACTCTTATTGAAGTGACTTTTCATGATGCCAGCGCAAATATTGTTCTAAAATATTTTCTCGGGCATTTTACAACGATAAACTTTGATTACACTTTTTATATTTACTTTGATTTTTGTCTTTCTTTTAGTTAATCCACAATCATGGAAGAAGACACAGAATATCTTAAGTTGCCTGTTGAAGACCAGTGCGTTCACAAGGTAAGAAAAAGAACTGCTAGAAAAAACTTGACTAAATTATAGCCAATTGTTCCTTTATCAGCTTTGGAAAGCCCGAGTCCATGGCTACGAGCAAGCTGTGAAACATTTCGGTACAATTGAGGACGAAAAGTCCCCAGAATGGAACAAGTATCTTGGCATTGTTCGAAAAATTGTCGTCGACAGCAATGCCGTCGCTCAAGAAAAAGGTTTGGAAGCTGTTTTGGTGTTTATCGAGAATTGTGGAGTCGCTGGCAAGTAAGAAAATCCTTATCTAGCTAAAAAAATGTAGGTGACGTCAGGTAGAATACTAGTTCAACCCGATCGTGTAAGGTAGTTCCTCGAAAGAGATCGATATAACCCTAACAATCTAATGTTTGTGAAGTCGAAACTCAGCTAACTACTAAAAATTACAACTCAACCTTTTTTCATTGTTTTCATACTCAGAAGTCGAAATCAAACAAATTAGAATTATAACGTATATACGATCAAATGTTAATATTATTACGACTCTTGAGATTCGGAAATTAAGAAAATTGTGAAAGAAAGTATTAATGTAAGGTATTATTTTGCAAATTTTTTAGTTACTTGTCATGAACATCACCAAACAGAGTGCAGTATTTACTTAGTAGAGTAACGAATATTCAATTAGGATTGATATTCTTCATTTTTAATGTTCTAGTCTCGTAGAATTCATGGAAAATAAAAAATCTCTATTTTTAACAATTTTTTTGCGTATTTACTTAGTCAGTTTAAGCTAAATGTATACTCTTAAACCAGTAAGTTTAAAACCCTATTGTATGTCAAGTCAATTAACTTGAGATTAAGTGAAAAGATAATATAAAATAATAATAGTAATAATACAAGATGCGCTTATCTTTTGTCAATGTGTGTTGGCAAATGGCCAAGTGTCACTGAAATCGATTCTTTCGACAAGGACTGTGGGCGAAGTGATGGCCGGTTTGGTCGCCAAGTGTTTTGGAGCCCCGAAAGCCCGCACGAAGGAACTAGCGATGCATATTGCTTTGATGTACGTGGAAATCGAAAAATACGAAGCAGTCCAAGAAGAATTAATGAAGGGTGTCGCCTCCGGAAAGAACCCCAAAGTCGTTTCCACCTGCATTGCCACCCTCACTATGGCGTTACACGAATTCGGCCCCAAAGTTTTAAACCTGAAGCCCATTTTAAAGCACATACCGGTCATTTTGGAAGATCGTGATAAAACCGTCCGGGAAGAGGGAAAGAAACTGCTAGTAGAACTCTATCGATGGATCGGACAAGGGCTCAAACCTCAATTGACGGCTCTTAAACCGATTCAAGTAAAAATTTTCCTTAGTCTTATTTTGAAACATTAAATTTATACATTAAATACTGCCTTTCAAAATAACCATGATCAGAAGCAAAAATCTGACTAAATTCGTTCAGGTTTCCGAATTGGAGGCGGAGTTTGAAAAACTGGGCAATGAAAAAGGAGTCCAAACGCGGTTTTTACGGTCGCAACAAGACCTCAAGGCCAAATTCGCGGCCAAAGCTGCCGCCGGTCCTGAAGCAGAAGAAGAGGAAGAAGAAGTTGATGCTGGTCCGGCTGTTGATCCTTATGAGTTGCTGGAACCGGTTGACATTTTGTCTAAACTCCCTAAAGACTTCTATGACAAATGTGAAGCGAAAAAGTGGCAAGAAAGGAAAGAAGCCATGGATGCCTTAGAAGCGCTCGTCGCTAATCCTAAACTCGAAAATGGCGAATATGGCGACCTCGTGCGCGCCTTGAAAAAGGTAACCAACCCTAAATTCTCCTCGAGATCGCTCTCAAATTACGCTAATTGTGTTAATTGTTTCCAGATGATCACCAAAGACAGCAATGTCGTAGTGGTGGCGTGCGCAGGCAAGAACTTAGCTGGATTGGCCAATGGTTTAAAAAAGCGGTTCTCCCCGTATGCCGTTTCCTGCATTTCAGGCTTGCTGGAGAAGTTTAAAGAGAAAAAGGCCAACGTAGTCGCCGCTTTAAGGGACGCTGTAGACGCTATTTTCCCTAGTACGAACTTAGAAGCTATTCAGGAAGATATTGTGGGCGCGTTGGATAACAAAAATCCCGCAGTGAAGAGCGAAACCGCCTTTTTCCTCGCTCGCTGCTTTTCCAAATCCAATGCCACCGTTTTAACGAAGAAACTCCTCAAACCTTACTGTGCAGCTTTGCTAAAAACCCTCAACGAATCGGGTAAGCTTCGAAATGCGAGTCGTTTTCGTGTACTGATTCATTTCGCGTGCGTAGATCCCATTGTCCGTGACGCGTCAGCCGAAGCTCTGGGCACCGCCCTCAAGGTCGTGGGCGAAAAAGTGCTCATGCCTTTCCTACCAGACCTTGAACCCATGAAGTTAGCCAAAGTACGCAAATACTTTTTTTTATGACGTCTATTGTTTAATTCTTCACTTTTCTGTTTTATTTGTATTCTAACTGTATTTTTTTCTTTTTCTTATAACTTCTATTCTTTAACTAATTTGTATTCTGTTTCTTTTATCTTTTACTTTGTTTATCTGTTAAAGTCTTATCGTTATTCTTTCATTAGCTCTTTATTTTTGCGTGTTTCTATTAATCTTCCTTTTTTATCATAGATCCAAGAAAATTTTTTCTTTTGCGTTTTACATTTATTTCGTGTGCTACTTGTAATTTAACTTAGTTTGGTTATTCTAGTTTTTTTTTTTCGTTATTTAATTTCTTTGTTTTTGTGTTTTGTTTTGTTTCGCTGAATGACTGACGTAGGCTTGCGCCTGTTGTCGCGCTATTTTACACGCACTTTGTACATTATGTCTATTTTTTAATAAAAATTATTTATTATTTATTCACTTGCTAGGTTATTTATCTATTTTACTTTCTTTCATGGTCGTAGATCAAAGAGTGCTGTGAAAAGGCGGTCATTACCGGCAAAGGCGCCCCAAAGCCAAAACCCGCGGCCAAGGAGGTAGAGCCTGTTGCAGCTCCTGCAGCCGCTGCAGTGCGGAAAACTTCAATCCCTCCGAAGAAAACGGCTGCGCCCAGCTCTGCCAAACCGTCAGCTGGTAAGCCTGCCGCCAAGAAAGCTGGTGCAAAATCGGCTGCTCCGGCTGCAGAAGAGAAACTGGAGCGTGAAATTAGTCAAGAAGAAGCGGATGAGAAATCGACAGCATTACTAGGAGCTGAAGCTGTGAACGGCTTAGGCGACTCGAACTGGAAAAACCGTGTCGCCGCCATGGAGCAAATGCTACAGACGCTACGCACTTCAGAGAAGTCCGAGATTCCTTGCCAAGCCTTGGTGCGCACGATTTGCAAGAAACCTGGCTTGAAAGACACCAATTTCCAAGTCTTGAAGTTCAGATTGGAAGCGATCAAACTCTTGGCGGAGAAAGCCGACTTCTCCAAGTACGTTTTACCTTTTTAATTACGTTGTTAACCTGATTAGCTGAAGTTTAAGATTCTAGAAGTTAAAGGAAAAAAATCTTACTTATTTTTACAGTTAATTGTTTATCTTTTGGTGAACTCCTGTTTAGCTTTATTTTTTATCCTGGAATTCATATAATTTTTAGTTACTATTTTTTCATATTTGACATTTCGCACTCATTCACAGCGCTTACAGTTAAGTTATCTACATTTTCGGTATTGTTACTTTTTTTTACATTTTTTTTTCAGTTTATTCCCTAGTTTTTTATTTATTAATATTTTTATTGTTAATACTGCATCGTAATCTCTGGCGTAATTGATGGTTCTTTTCTTTTAAAGAGTGAAATAATATTCACGTGCTTACTGACTGAAAATAGTTTATTTGTTTTTGTTTTTTCTCTTAAATCCTTTTTCCCATTTTTTAAATATATTATATTCCTTTACATTTTTCTACTTTCACCTATTTGCATTTCTTGATTGTTTTGTTTTCACTTATTTTAAATTTCCACTCTTAAGGCGTTCAGCGGAAGTTGGTTTGGCAGATATTGTAGACAAGTTGGGCGACGCGAAAAACGGCACTGGCGCTAGTGAGGCGTTGACGGCCATGGCAGAAACAGTCGGCCTGGAATACGTCGGGCAAGAAGTACTAGCCTTGGCAGTGGCCCATAAGAACCCGAAAGTGCAAGCGGAAGCGCTGAGTTGGATGTCAAACGCTATCAAAGAGTTCGGCTTAGTGTAAGAAATTAGTCTTGCATAATTTTCTTCCACATTTTCGTATTGTTAATGGACTTCTATTTATTTTATTCTTTTGTCATTAATTTCGTGTTTTATGTGCCTAGGGTTCAACCCAAGCCCGTTTTAGACCAAGCGCGTAAAAGTTTGGCAGCAACGCAGCCGGCAGTGCGTACCGCGTCGATTGCATTGTTAGGCACTTTGTATCTGTTCATGGGAGCGCCGTTAAGGACGTTGCTGGAAGGAGAGAAGCCAGCGCTGCTGCAACAGATCGACGCCGAATTCGAGAAGGTACACGAATATTGCTAGAAATTGTAAAAGTAGACCGGAAACGACATTTGGTAATTTGTTCCCCTTATCTGGGAGTTAATGTTTCAACAAAGCCAAGAATTTATATTATTGATGAACTTTCAGTTTTTATACTCCATGTGTTTCTGTTTGTTGCATTTTTTGGGGGTTATTTTTTGGTTATTTTTAGTTTACGCATTTATTAATCGATGATTTCTCTCTTTTGTTTACACGTTCAAACCTTTTTTTGGTTTTCCTGCTCCAATGCATTCCCTTGTCGCCCCTTTTTGTTGCTGATGCTGCTGGTACGGCTGGTGTGCATGTTATACCACACATAGTACGTAGGGCAAACGCCACCCGCGCCCATACGGGGTGTACGACATAGTAAAACGGGTAAAGCTGCGGCCGGCGATGATGAAGACGAAGACGAACCCCCCGAACCGGTAGTCAATGTGCAAGATCTCATTCCCAGGACTGACATCAGCGCTAGTTTCACCGACGCCTTGATCAACGAACTCGGCGACAAGAACTGGAAGGTTAGAAAAAAAGCATGATAGCTTGGTAAATGTCGGTTTGGCGCTCAAGCAAGCTTTGTTGTCTAGTGTTTCTGTCGTATTGTGTACTGGGAAAGTTGAAAAACGCGCTTAGACCCGATATATGTGACTAATGCGTTCTTTTTCTGTTACAGGTCCGGAATGAAGCCCTCCAGCGGGTCTCGTCCATCATTTCCGAAGCAAAATTCATCAGGCCTCAATTTGGCGATTTGCCTACGGCTTTAACACCCCGTTTTACCGATTCAAATAAGATTCTAGCCGCCCAAGCCATGACAATTGGACAGAATTTGGCCACCGCCTCCGGTACGCCGGGCAAAACCCATCTACGTACCATGTTACCCGGTGTTTTGCAGGCGTTGTCCGATAACAAAGTATGATAACAAGGTTTACACATGCAACGCTTACTTCACTTTAAGCGATTTCGACTTCAGTAACGTTGTTGACGCTCACGGAGTCGAAACTGTTCGTAAAGCGGGGTTTTCTGTTAGAAAACTGATTTGGAGGGACTGATTTTGAAGCATATATTTTCGTGCGTTTTTACTGTAGGCAGCGGTTCGTAGCACGGCGATTGCATGTTTGAACACGTGGCTTCAAGAATGGGGCGGTATGAAAGAGTTTTTCGAGGGAGAAATCATTGCAGATGCGTTGAAATCCGGAAACCCGTATTTAAAAGCTGATTTACTGGCCTGGTTAGCTGAACATCTCCCGAATGGTAATCTGCTAATAGCCAAGGCTTAAATTATCTCAATTTTTTGTTTGTTTATATTATATTTTCCTTTAACGGGTATCAGCTCCCTCCAAAGGCTTGAACAAGGAAGATTTGTCCGCTTGCATTCCGTATTTGTTTGCTGCTGTCGAAGATCGCAGCGCCGAAGTGCGAAAAGCGGCGCAGGATGCCACTTTAGGTTTCATGATTCATTTGGGGTACGAAAGTATGGCAAGAGGAGTCAGCAAACTCAAAGTATGTGGCAATATTTATTGAATGGCGTGGATTTTCGCCATATTATGGAGAAAAGCGGTTTAATGTGGGTGTTTTTGTTTAGCCCGCGTCCAAAAATGTCGTTCAAGCGCACTTGGATAAGGTTAGGCCCAATTTGCCCGCCAAGGCCCCGCCCCCTGCGCCGGCCGCCAAGATTGTGAAGCCGAATACAGCGACAATGACTCGCCCTACGCCCGCGGCACCTGCATCCTTACCCAGAGAGGAAGATGAAAGCTCCGTGAAGCCTAAATTACCGAAAGTGACCTCCAAATCAAAAGTAATTGCCGTGAAACACGCATCTACCGCCTTTTTTTTGCAATTAGTGGAAGTTTGTTTACGTACAAGTACATATTTACATTTTATTTTTAATTTTTATTTAATTTAAAATTATAGAATGAAATTACAGTTCGATTGGTTTCGGACTGTTTCTCATACGTGATTAGTGAATATTAAGGCTTTACTTTGTTTATATCGTGTTAGTTGACCGGTCCAGCAGCTGCAAGACCCGCGACGGGTCGCAAGAAGGAAGATGACACCGATACGTCGCCTTGGCTGCAAGTGAACAACCAGAAAAATCAGCGAATTAATGACGAACTGAAGCTGAAAGTAAGGAAACATCGTATTTTTCTGAGATACACCAGCTAACAAGTTATGTAACAGACTCTGAAGTGGAATTTCGCCACACCCCGTGATGAGTTCATCGAACAATTGAAAGAACAAATGACAGTAGCGAACTTTAACAAAACCTTAATGGCCAACATGTTCCATGCGGACTTCAAGTTCCATTTGAAGGCTTTGGAAGTCTTAAGCGAGGTAATGTGGTCAAAGTACAATCAAAAGCACACGTTTTGTTATTATTATTATTAGTCATTTTACTTTTTCTTAATACATTTAATTTTGTTTTAGGATGTAAATTCCAATCTGGAAGCTCACAAAGCCAACCTAGATCTGGTCCTCAAGTGGCTGACATTGCGTTTCTTTGACACGAATCCCTCAGTGCTCCTGAAAGGCTTAGAATACTTAAATGCCGTCTTTAATCTGCTCTCTACCCAGGGTTACGGCCTAGTTGACGCTGAAGCGTCATCTTTCCTTCCCTACCTTCTTCTCAAAGTATGTTTTCAAGCAATTTTTTCACTTTACGAGGAGATTGTGCAATGACGCTGCAATTTTTAGGTGGGAGATCCCAAAGATACGGTCAGGAACAGCGTCCATGCTATCCTTAAGCTTATTTGCCTAATCTACCCTGCGGGCAAAGTTTTCAACTACGTCATGGACGGTATCAAGTCCAAAAATGCTCGTCAGAGAACAGGTGAATTCCGAATTTCCTGAAAATAAATGAAGTTCTTTCACGATAGCTTTTTATTTAAGTTTGTCATTTTTTAGTTTTTAATCATTTTTTTTAGTCGTTTTTTCTTTTAGCCTTTGTTTTGCTTTTTCCAATACGCTACATGTAATAAATCTGTGTTCTTTAGAATGTCTTGAAGAGTTGGGCAGCTTGATTGAAAGCCACGGCGTCTTGGTATGCCAGCCTTCACCAGCCGTGGCGCTGAAGGAGATCGCCAAACAGATCGCCGACCGAGACAACTCGGTGCGTAGCGCAGCCCTAAACTGTCTGGTTCAGGCGTATTTTCAAGAAGACGCCAAGATTTACAAGATGATTGGAAACGTAAGCTCTAGAAAGACATTATTTTGACGAAAATTCATTTGCGCGTTACATTTTGCAGTTGTCCGACAAAGATATGTCCCTTTTGGAAGAACGCATCCGCAGATCAGCTAAAAACCGACCACCGCCCAGTGCGGCGCCCAAACAAGCTTCCCCGGAAGTGAAACCCACCGTGGCCCGTACCGCCAACGCGAGAGCTAACGTTGAGGTCGCTTCCAAATCCGATTCAGAAGCTTCACCTGCCAAGTATGGTGTGCTTTTTGTAGTTCTTCGTTTTAATTTTTTTTTTTTTTTTGCTTTTTATTGTTGCTTTTTGTGTTTTTTATTTCTTTATTTTTCGGTAGCAAAAAAATGCGTGGCAAAAGTCTACGTTTATAGAACAACAGTGGAGAATCGTAGAGAATAGTTTTGACAATGTATCTTATATTTCTTGTTAGGAATTCGAGACCAATTTCGGGGATTTTCGCGCTGGAATTAGAACAAGCTGTCCAAAACACCTGGCACCAGGACAAATGCAGCGATATCAAAGTGGACTTGGTCCAAGTAGACTTGGATGATATCTTAATGCCCGTCAGCATACCCAGGTGCTTAACATTTCGTGACTGAAGACCTTTTTTTCAGATTTCCCTATTTTTTCTTTTCATTTTCGGCTTAATATTTTTATTCATCTTTTATATTATTTTTGTTAATTTCACCCTGCTTCCTTTACTTCTATTCTTCCTGTATGCAATTTTTTCTGTGAGTTTCTGAAAACATATTTATTAACATTTAATTTTTATTATTATCTCTTTTTAAATATTATTATTACTTTTGCCGTGTCAGTAGGCTGAATCCCGCGAATCCTCCTTGGCAGACTTTGCAAACTACCACCAACAGTAATTTCACCAGCCTGGCTCGAAACTTCGACGCCACCAATATCGACTTGTGGATTTCACAAGTGGCCAATCCGGATGCGACAGTTTCGCTATCAGCGCTGACGCACCTGGAAAGCGCCCTGAGCCAAGACAACAGCGGGACTTTGGGCTCCAGGATGGACCAATTGTTGACAGCGACGACCATCAAACTCAAGCTCTTGTATGCCATGCAAGAGGAAAACTGGACAGAAAGCTTTCGTCTGTTCAAGGCTGTATTGAAAATGCTCATCGCTGTAAGCCTTTTCCTCTTCCGATCGTTAAAATATTATTTACCTATTTTGATTACTTATTTCTGTTTGGGTCTGTAGTGTTTAAAAAATTTATGAACGAAAGTTCTCTTTCCTACGTAATGAAATTAACAGCTTTTTTCGCTATTCTTCTCTCGTACGAAATCAGTAACCATTTTTCTCGTTATTCCACTCTCGCACTAATACTATTTAACTAACGATTTTCTTTTTCGTTATTTACTCTCGTAGTAACTCAAAATAACCATTTTTTTTTGTTTTGGCTTCACGGGCTTTGGTTTTTCTTTACTATTTTTCTTTCTTTTTTCTTCATTTCCTTTTTTGTTTCTATAAAAATTGTTATTGTTACTCTTACCGGAACGAATCCAATTTAATATGTTTATTCTTCAGATCTACAAGCAACCTAAATTGGCTCAACGGCCGAGCCGAGATGTCTTGCGCAACTTGCTTCACGTTTGCCTGCAGATCATGTCTGACCCTCGCATGGACAGCAGTGAAGAGGGAAATAGTGTTACTAAGACCCTGAACTACTTAGTTGTCAAGATCGTTGACCATTCTGACCATACGGCTGTGATTGGGTAACTTGTTTTAATCTGTGCGTCTTGTTCGCCTCATTTATTGTTTTCTGTCCACTTTTAGGGCGTTGATGCGTCTATTGCACGAAGCAGTTGGCAATGAGAACGCCAACTCGAAATTTGTGGAACTGATTATGAAATGTCTGTGGAAAGCGACAAGAAGTTTGCCTGAATGGGCCCCTACCCTTAACCTTAGCAGCGTATTACTAGAACTTCACCTCTTCTTAAAGGTATTCTTTGGCGATATTCTTTAGCTATACAATTTATCTCTGATGAGATAATGTGGCAGCCAATTTTAATTACAGTTTTACGTCATCAGTATTTTTTATCGTGTATTGATTATAAAATCGTTTTTATTTACTAGCGAAGTTTTTTTTTATTCATTAATATTTTCTTTATTTAGTGGCTGTCAGTTTATTTAACGTTTCTGTGGTTACCCTTATTAGCTTTCTCCTTGTTTTTTGTTGTTGCTTTTATGAGTAGCCGGCGTAGGCTCACGCCCATTATCGCTCACATTGTTTAGCACATTCGATTTTACATTTACGTGGTCACTATTTTCAGCACAAGGGTCGCATACGGGGTAGTACACAGGGTACTACCCTACGAGGGAATACAGGTGTAGGGTGAGGGAAGGAAGAGGTGAGGGCCCCTTGTTTTTAATATATTTTTGCTTTAGGAATGTTTTTTTTTAATTTTTCTTCGATTAGATTTTTTATGTTTTTAAATAATTTTATTTAATTTGTATTGTTTTCCGCTTTATTTTATTTTATTACTTGTCATTTCGGTCTCAGCGTAGTCTTGCGTGTACTGTTGGTTTATTGTTTTATTTATTGTTTTTATTTATCTCTTTATTTTCAATTCAATGTCTATTTCTTAATTGTTTATTTATCTCTCGAAAGAGTCACATAAAGAAATCCTTTAATTTTATATTTTCTTGCTAGTCGTATCCTTCATCCATGTGGAAGAAACGATCGTCCGACACTCCGATGCGTACGGTTAAGACTTTTGTTCACACGCTGGCGAAAATTGAAGGCAATCGACTCCTCAGCCATCTACAAGGCATACCTGACATTTCTGAATCCGAGTTGGAGCCGTACCTGCAAAAAGCCATCAAAGTAACCAAGTCTTGAACGTGCTCTTGATAAACGATATACTTATGCAGGGCGGATCGGGCAAGGAAGGTACGACCGAAGTTCAGCCAGCTTTGGATGACATAAACTCCAAAGGAGGCCGTCGCCTTCCTAAAGCGAGTCATGACGCATTGTCGACTATTTTCAAGAAAATTGGTACCAAGGAGCAATCAAGAGAGGTAATTAATGATTCGCACAAGTTTGATTCGGCGCTCGTCTCATTTTTATCATTTTCTGGTTATTTTTTATATATGTGTGTATATTTTAAGGGTCTGGCCGAGCTGTACGATTTCAAGTTGCAGCATCCTGACGCCGATATTGAACCTTTTTTGAAGAAATCCTCCGAGTTTTTTCGCAATTACATAGACCGCGGCCTCAAAGTGATCGAGCAAGACAGACTCCGAGGCTTAACCAAGCCTTCCGGAATACCTACTGCCACGAATGGTAATCAAATCGACTTTCTCTAATCTGCTTGTATTTCCTACTTTTGTCACTCGAGGCGCTATTATATTCGTCGCATTGTTGGTCTTCTCTTGCGACAACTGGCGACTACTGTTACAGTAGCAATCGTATGACCATTGAAGTTCTGTTCACATAATTTATTTTTCACATGTAATGCCAGAAAGTTCTAATGATTTGTATTTTTAAAAAAGAAAGGAACAATATAATTTTGACTACTTCAGGGGCGCCGCTGGCGACAGGCGTGTAAACTTTTGACGCCAAGCTTACGCGCCTTGCAAAATGTCATTTTACGATATATTCTCGATTTAATTTGTTATACAAATAATAATTTAATCCACAAATTTGACAGTTAATTTGACGTATTTCTTTACGCATGTGTAGGGTCTTCTACCGGAGACATAGGTAAGCCTTTAGAACAGGAAGGCCTCAATGCCATGACCGCCCTTGAACGCTTGAAGAAGTTAAGAACGCTAGCGGGACTAGATAACCAATCCAGCCAATCAGTGCAAATGTCCTCAATTACCCAAGTGTCGACGAGCACTTCCGTGTCATCAGTGTCAGCGGTACCCAAATTTGGTTTCGTGCGTCCTGTAACTGTGGGAGCGGAAGGGAAACCTGCTGGTTCCGAGAACACTGATAACGTAAGATTGGCTTTGATTTCATTTAGCTGAAAAATTGACTCATTTCTGGGACCTGTAGGCGAATTCCCAATCAGAGAGCCGAAGCGGGTCGTCAAGTGAAGTTGAGGATTTAAGGCGTAGGTTGCAAATGGTCAAGAACGCTAGCTTGAAATGAAAAGTGACGGTGATGAGGTTTTTAGGTGCGCTTTCTTATTAAACCAACCATTCATTACATAATTTATACATACCCTCCTGGCCGGTTTTGTCTTATTTTTGAAAGTATATCCACTATTCCAGCTCCCCCACGTTTTTACTTTTCGCGCCTTTTGTGTATAGCTCATAAAAATTTGCCCGCAGTGGAAGTGAGAGAAAAATTGTGTACTCATTCTGTCTTGTAAGACACATCCATTTTTTGTCCCGTTATTTTTAGGCTTCGTTTTGATAGCATTTCTTAGCATTGATAAATGGAAAATAAACATGTCTGCAGCATATACTACGTTCCAGTCCCTAATAGAAACAAATCAGCTGTAATTAGTCGCTCTTCGGACACCGTTGTCGTTTCAAATAATTTTTCGTTTTTATCTTCGTCACTCTTATTTCTTGTTTACGGGTTTATTCGAAAGGGTGACAATGTTGGCGAGGAGAGACGGAAAATGAAGGAGACAATGCTAGGGCAGGAGAGGTTGGAAATATTATATAACTGATTTAGAACTGCAACTGATACTCCCGCGGCTGACACACAACTGACTCAATGGCTGACCAACCATCCACCACCAAATTTGGGGTGACTTTATAAACGTACCTGTACGCCGAAAAACGTTGAAAATTTAGCGACATCTATGTGGCTATCATCTCGTAGTGAAAATCATTTTTTGGCACAAAAGCATTGTGTCTGAATTCGTTTTCTCCACTTTTGTATAATGTAAATGTATAAATACATTTTTAGTCCGCGAAAAATATGTTTAATCTTGAATCCGCGAAGAGCGAAATTCAGTCCACTGAAAACGAGGAATGCTGTCCGCGAAAAGTGAAGATTTGTAAACGTTCCTTCAGCTCCGCGGAAAATGCATTTTTGGTACGCTAAAATCGATTTTTTCAAAAAATGCGCCAGAAAGCTTGGGACGTCCACAAAATTCCAGCGTTTCTATTGGTTGCTAGTAGCCTGAGGGTGCAAAAATGGGCGTGGCTACTTTTCCAAGCTGAAAACCCGTTTTCTAGGTTATTTTCCATAAGAAACAATGTTGAGCAAAGGGGTACCCCTTCAGAAATCGAGAAAAATTGGAGCTCCTCCTCCTTCCCTTGCTGGTTCCTCCCTGGCTCAGCTCCTCATCCCGTGTACTCGCTTCTGTCCTACTTGGTTTCCAGGCAGCTCGGTTTCCCGAGCCACTTGATACGCCAGGCTTGACAGAAGCGAGTACAGAGGATAGGAGCCGAGACAGGTAGGAACTCGGCCAGGGAAAGAGAAAAGGAATGAGAACAAGGAACACGCAACCAGTCCAGGAATAATATACAATAAAATTCCTGACTTGCGTAGGATTCGAATCCACGACCTCACGATCAAGGCACCAAGCCTTTAACCGCTCGGGCACTACCTTATGTAGAAAAGCATGTCAGAACTCTTTAAAACTTTCGCAGAAGTTGAAGCTAATTTAATGAAGGCGTTTTAAGGCGCGCGGGAGCCGCTCATTCTTTTGAATTTCAAGCAGAAGCGCAGGTGCAGTTGCCAAAAAAGAGCGATTTATAGCTCCGAGGTTTCCCCATTTGAAACATATAGCACTTGGGCAACAATTAATATTTCCCACGCGGGAGCGCCACGCCTATGTAACAACAGAGCCGTATTGTTCAACAGTTCTTTTCTTTTATTAAAGATAAACCACTTTATGAAGAAATAGCTCACCAACCAAAAGACAGCAGTAATAAATTATAACGAAACATAATGAGAAATTAAGAGTAATTATGACAAAGTACCCAACAACATGGGTGTCTACAAGTTAAAAATCACTATTGCTGAATTTTTACGCCAATTTTTAGACATGTTTATACAGATCTCGTTACAATGTACACAATTACGCCCGAAAGATCTAACCAACCTATCAATGCACTCAATATACCTAGCCGAAGGTTTTTGTCGAAGACTTCTATTTGTTACTAAACTCCGGCTTCAAGTTTTTAAACTAAATGAATAGCCACCTACTATAATGTGTAAACAACAGACGTACAAACATCCAATTTTTCACCGGTCCTACTTACATAGACCGTTGGACACTTAGCCTGTCGTCTTGTTAATGACCATTTCGAGGCAAGACAGAAACACTATTGCTACGATTTTCCAAACGGTATATCAGTACGATTTTGAAATGCATAAATACATGTCTGCCTTTCAGTTTCAAAGGCCTGCATGAATTTTCAACTATCCCCTACATTTTGCTCGCAGAGAAACGCTGGAAATAATATTCCTGTACAACTACAATTGAAACGAACTTAGTCTCTTACGAGGACCGGTTTATTTCATATTTCGAGAGAAATTTCACGTTCCAGTGTGTCATAAAAAAATAAGACCCTTACACGGTCTAGCAAGCTATCAACCACCAATTTCCTTTACTAAAAAAAGTTCAGTGAAACATAGTTTTTTAAAATCTTTAAACACGACAGTGTTGCCAGGTTAGAATAAACGTAACTAAGCACCGTTCCAAAAATTTTAATTATCGCATTTCCGGCTAACGCCCAAATAAATCAGTGAATTCCTTGGCAAAGGATTCATTGTTGCAAGCCAAACTACAACAATGCATTCTGAACCACGCCAGACTGTAACAATAAAACTGAGCCAGCGCATACTTACTTACGCGAAAAAGTTCCACATTCAACAAGAGACAAAGTCTGCTCACACATTTTGGGAAGACTTTCCATAAAATCTTGCTGTAAAAACTCGGCAAAGCTGGACACCGAGCTTCCTGTAATACACCCCACATGAACTTTCACCTGCTCGGCCTTCAGTACCGTTCGCACGGTTATACGTAAGACAACGTTCCGACTGTTGCTGTCCTTTGCTTTCACATTTCGGGAAACTTGCGCTTCCCTCGCTAGGAACGAAATTTTATCATCAATCTCTCCGTTTTTTAAGCAAATATCTCTGGCTTCACGTCGATCTCGCCAAGTTTGGACAGTCGTCGAAAGTACGAGACTTTTTCCCAGATTCCTACTGGCACTAAATTTCGCGGGCAAATTTACTTGGCCATTACCAGCTGATCTTTTCCGTCTTCGTTTGCTCGGAGTCGGTTCCATGACGTCATTGCCAATTTCCTCTTCAACATCAAAACCCAATCCCCGCACAAAATAATCCTCGATACTCTTGCAAACATTTTCATACATGCTCACGTTCGCTTCAGAAACATTGCTAGCTAAATCGGGGCTGATGGCCGCCCAGAAACAAGGCACCGACGTGACATCTGGTGGTGGAATTTCCAAAACTTGTGGTGCAGATCCTTCATCCGCCAAGTCTATGTACGACGGCGGATGAAAGAACGCCCAAAAGGGGCGTGTCCCTTCCAAAACTTGTTCTAACAGCTTAACTGCGCCTTGACAACACCCGATCAAGAGCGTCATGTGAGAATCATGGAAACTAGATGTCACGTTGTGAATTATATCAATCGGATCTTGAACGCACAGGGCGGCGCTTATTTTGAAAGTTGTGTCGCCAAAAAGACCCAGAAACTCTTCCTTGGGTATTCGCTTACCCAATGAGGGTGAAATGACCAGATTAGCGAAATCCAAGCTGGACATATAACAAAAAAACATTCGAAATAGTGCAAGGACATCAAGCGTGTTCTGTTCCGGATTAAAAGGACAATTGGTGGCGAAGGAGACCATTTTGTCTTCCACGTACTGCCGGCCAGCCTCGGGTACGGCGTTCTGCAGCTCTCCGATAGGTGGCAAGATAGGTGGCTCCAACTGCTGGAGGAACGAAACAACTAGCATGTTCCAGGCGTAACTGGACAATTTGTTGCTCAAGTTCCCACCAGAGAGGCTGAATTGCCTGGACCAGAGTCTTACGAGCAACATGAGCGTTTTAACCCTAGAATCTACGGTGGTTAGGTATCTGAGCAAACGCGAGTTGTGCCAACCGAGCGAATTGTGGACGTTGATGTCCCCAGCGATGGCAGTTTGGCGATGGAGGAACTTTACAATGGGAACGCGAGCGGGGATGAAGATAATATCTGTGAATTCTGGGTGCGAGCGTAAACTGCGACTGATTTTGGACAAAATCGGTTTCTCCCGATTGACGACCGGTACGTCCGGTAACAGCGCGGCAGAGTGAGGGTTCCAGGGCTGCTGGGCGAAATTGGGCGGAACTTCAACGAACAGATCCAGGTCGGAGCCTTTCATGCCCAGCCCGGTTAAACTGGAGCCAAACGGGAAAACTTTACAGCCTGGGTGAAGCGTGACCCGAATACGTTTCTCAATACATTGGAACACGCGCGTACGCTTGTCCATATCTTCCGCAGTGAGGCTGGCATTAGTGACCAAGTATTGAATTTGTTCTGGCAAACTTTTGGTTGCATCTAGTAATTCTTGCAGTATTTCGATACTTAAAAGTGAACTTGTATCGAGTTCAGGGGCTTTAGAGATTTCGCCGGGAGCAATTTTGCTTTGATCTCGTTGAGGTAGCAGCTTGCGAACTTGCAGCACGTGGCCGTTGAGGTCCACTTTTCTTTTTAGGGCTTGACGAAGTGAACTGGCGGTCTGGAAGCGAAGCACGACGCGTTTGCCAAGTTTGGTGACGGAATCAATGGAACCGAATGCGGAGAACAGGCCTTTGACATCATCCAATTCATACGTCGCCGGAAACCCTGAAAGACACGAACTTCTTCAGTAATGGAATAGAGGTGTTTTAGAAAAAAGAAAGTTTGTCAGTTTACTGCGACGGTATGTAAGCATCAGGCACTACTGTACCTGTAATAGAGACAGAATTCGCAGCTTCTTTTTGGCTCTTTTGGTCAATAACTCTGGCCAAGTGGGACTTTCCCTTCAGGTGAAACTGCCAGTCATTGTTATTGGAGAGTTTTTTCTTGCACACGTCGCAGTAAAAGTTGGACATTTTTCCGCGTGCCGACTTAAATGATTTCGCAGGCGCAAATGTCTTTTCTACACAAATAAAAATGTGTAATTTGAAGGATGACAGGACATATTACGCTGTACTTCGTAAATTTTCGGTTTGTAGCGAAAGGCAGTCTCGGAGATTCTTGTCGTTTCAACGATCGCTGGAACTGAAATAGACTTGAATCGCAAAACAATTTTAGCAAGTCTTGATTTCCTCCGAATGAGTAGTTCTTACGGTACTAAAGAAAATCTTTAAATGAATACCAAATCTTGAAAACAAATAACTTGCTCTTTACCTCAAGAATGCAGGTGATGTTTAAGTCTAACGTCCGCGGAAGAAGTCACAATGATTTCAGATTTCATTCTTACAAACACTTAACACATATACTAAGTCGTGCTTTTTAAGAAAAGACAAAAATAAATGTACAATCCTTCACAGCTTGACTTTCGACGTACTGTACACGCTGTTTTCTCGAAGGATTACCACGTGCTCATAGAAAGTGTACTACACATATATCGTAAATATAAACATGTAGGCTTTATTTATCTACCAACAGATGGGGTTAGTTGACGATCACAGAACCCACAACAGAACCCAACATGTTCTCCATTCTCACCAAGAACTCTCCTTGGTGGTGAGCGGTCGCTCAACAAAAGATATCGCTTTGGTGAGGAAACTTGGAAATGTGCGTTTCATCCGCTTGGGAGCAGCGTTCACAGGACAAATCACGTGACTTTGTTTATAATGTGGAGGGTATTTTCCATTGAATTGGATTTTAAATACATTTCTTAAAATTAAAACGGCTTGTTTTTTAACTTGAACCAAACATTTTTCAGATTCACTATTCCTTCCAATTAAAGGGAAAATGCTTTTCGGAACCTCAAGGGTAGCTGCGTTTCTTTAATACGATTATAATTGTTTCATTAATATTGTGTTTATTTCCAAATCAAACTAGATTCTTCTAGCATTCGTCCTTTGCACGAACACAGCCAAACAGTTTCGGTCTCAAAATGGTAAAAAGAGAGAAGCTAAAACGACAGTTTCTTTGACATATTGCTTCCTATAGTAGGTCTATTGTATTGCGTTACATTTACAAAGAACATGCATTCTAAGAAAACCATCTTTCTCCTTATTTTTTTCGTCCACTTGATGACCTCAGAAACACTGAGGTTTTGTCGTGCATCTTTTGGCATAAGCTTTTTAGTAGTTTTGATTACACCAATGAAAATAAAACTTAAAATGTCCAAAACAAGCCACAAACGTTGCATATAAATATTCCCTAATTTTCTAAAATTGAGACTTCAAAACAACATGCAACTTTTCAGTAATAAAGGTGGTATTGTAACTGAAGCT